>JABFFE010002215.1:0-27567 GCA_013623625.1 Fusarium setosum
TGATTAGCATTAGTATATTTGCCTCCTCAACGGTGCCCATGTCGCAGAACGCCATGTTTGTCCCGATGAAAGCTCATGGGCAGTCTGTCTCCATGCCCGCTGTCCTGGAGCGCTTAGGGGTCGCTTCAGATCAGGCCCGCGGACATTAAAACGATTTAGCCTAATAGGCACACGGTTATTCAATCTCGGGGAGATGGATTATTTTCAGTAGAACCGGAGAGAAGTCCGTTGACTTGCCTCGATGAAGTGGCCTGGTTGCTTCTTTCGCTAAGCTACGCCCCGACAGATTCCCAGTGTCAGCGAGATGGTCCAAGGCATGACGGGGATTTGCCCCCGAGATGAATCAGGTGCTGTGTGCTCAGCTTGAAAAGAGGACTGGGAGTCCTGGACCAGCGGACGGCGTACTGATTGGTGAGGGTAATAAGCCCCTGGCATTGGTGTGTAAGCTCATACGTACCGAGTGTGCTAAGAGCTTGATTTCTATGGAGATTTCGTTACACTACTTCGCGCGCAGTAGTGAGCTAGCGAGCTGGGGTAGCAAATGCGGGGAAGCGTTTGATCAAGTCAATCCGGGGATCCTAGCGCAACTCCTCCATTGGTTGGTGCCAAGTGGTGAATGGAAGCGAGGGTTTCCCCTCCAACCCTGCATTGCTGCGCGATCATGATGATATTATATGTATATATCTCTTGAAAGCACCATCCCCTCTCTCCCTGCCATCACGACTCAACTTCTCTGGAGCGTCTTTTGTTCTTCTGCCATTCCTGGCAGCTGCGGTGCATCTCGACTCTTATTTCGCTTGTTAATACGACCCAGCTCGACAATGTCTGGAAAGCACCACAACGCCAGCGACATCGCTGCCGCCTCGGAGGTCAATCGATTGCTGGCAGAGGATACAACCCCTTGGTATAAGAAGCCCAACCTGCTTAGGCTATACCTGACCCTCGTCCCGGCTGCCCTCGGTGTCGAAATGACAACCGGCTACGACGGCAGCGTTTTGAATGGCTTGCAAGCAGTCAATCTATGGAATAAGCACTATGGAAATCCACATGGTGCAATTCTGGGTGTGATTTCCTCTTCTCTAGCTATCGGTACTGCTGTCGGCGTCCTGTACATGCCTTATCTCAACGACCGCTTTGGCCGTAAGTTCTGCATCATTGTGGGATCTATAATCGTTGCTATCGGTGTGGTGGTTCAGGCCTGCGCAATCAACGGTATGTTTCGAGCAGAGCGACTCTGTCGTATGCTTCCGATCCATTACTGACCTCAGTCAGTCGGTATGCTCATTGCCTCGAGGATCATCATGGGTCTTGGATCGCCACTCTCCCTGGCTGGCGCTGCTCAGCTCGTTGTCGAACTTGCTTATCCCAAGGAACGGTCCACTATTGTTGGCTGCTTTCAGGGCACCTGGTACGCCGGCGCTATTCTAGCTGCAGGAATCACTCTTGGTACCTATGACTGGGCCAACCACTGGAGTTGGCGGCTTCCCACTTTGCTTCAAATTCTTCCGTCTCTCTTCACTCTCATCTTTATCTGGTGAGTTGTAGCTGCCACAATTCTTAGGCTAGGCTTCCACGTTCTAACGTTGATAAGGTTCGTTCCGGAATCACCCCGTTGGCTTATATCCAAGGACCGCCACGACGAAGCTTTTCAGATCCTGACGGAATACCACGCCGAAGGCGATGCGACATCGGCATTTGTTGCCGCCGAGTACCATCAAATCCGAGAAACTATACGAAAGGAAAAAGACGCAGCTAGTCGTCCTTGGAAAGAGCTTGTCAGCACTAGATCCAACCGGCACCGAGTCTTTGTCGCTATCTGCGTTGGCTTTTTCACCCAGTGGTCTGGCAACGGACTAATCAGCTACTATCTAGCGAAGATACTCGCCTTGATCGGCATTACATCTCGAGCCACACAGAACCAGCTCAATTTGGGCCTAAACTGTTGGAATCTCGTCACTGCGTTGTGCTCTAGTTGGCTCGCTGGCTGGTTGTTACGTCGCAGGCAACTCATGATTTCTTATCTCAGTATGACCGTGCTCTTCTCTTGCTATACCGCAGGGTCTGCTGTATATGCAGGAGACAACAGCAACAAGGCCGCTGCTATTGCCGTCGTCGTACTGATCTTCCTCTATAATGCGGGATACAACCTGATGCAGCCCTTCCAATACCTATACATCAGCGAAATATTTCCCTTTCTTCAGCGTTCCAAGGGTGTTGCAATCATGCAAATGTCTGTCCGCATTGCTGCCGTCTTCAACCAACTGGTAAACCCTATCGGCATGGAAGACATTGGGTGGAAGTTCTTCCTTGCTTATGTGGTTTGGTTGGTGATAGAAACGGCTGTGGTTTACTTCTTCTTCCCAGAGACACAAGGCCCTACCTTGGAGGAAATGGCACTCGTCATCGACGGCGATAAAGCCGCTGTTGAAGTTGTTACCACGAAAGCTAACAGGATTGAGGAGCATGAACTGGCTTAACAGGATTCTGTTAGGCCAACGCTCGCTAAGTGTTGTCTTGGTTGACGTATGGACGCGTTGAGCCACAATGGCTATCTGATAAGTAGCACAAAGAAAATTGAGTGGAGGAACAGAGGCAACATGATAGTCAAGTTTTACGGGATTGCGATCTCTACGCTGGTTTAAGTTGGATTTTAAACGGTTCTGAGGGAGGAAAACTTATCTACTATTCAGAACAATTCTATCTTGTTTATAGCCAAGCGATTATACTATCCCATGATCTTCCATGCATATGGAGATGTCAATGTCCCAAATGCAACACATTGACGGTATTGAAGGGGGCAGTCATTACTGTGTTCTTTGTTGTTGTAAAGGCAAGCTACCATTGACGGAGCAGAAGCACAATTCAGATAGCTAATGTATTTCCTCTAATCCATCTGAAGGTGGTAGAGCTCTTATATTGAAAAAGGGGTACCTTAGGTATGAACATGATAGTGTAGTTATGTCTTTTGACGCTAACCTAGATCATCTACAAAGAGATCAAGAACCAACGAGGTGTAAACGCATCTTACATATAAGAAACTACCCGATACCCGCTAGTCTGTTGCACTTATGGAGGTGAAGTGGGAGTTAGTGATGCCATCGACAATTGAGGTTGAGCCTGTTGGCGAGGGACACTCTAAGAGGGTGCGTGGCCCGAAACTCGGTTAGTTTAAGCATAACTACATACACTGGAGTAATTGAACTCTGCTGATGTCCTGTTTCGCTAAAATACGCTTCAATCCTTCAGAAACTGTAAAAGGTGCCTCTAAACTAGGTTTAGGTAGGCGGAGTGTTGTCGCCGTCGTCATGCACTCCAGCTTGGTCCAGGACTTGCCGCAAACGAGAAACCTCCTTTCTGAGGAGGCCGTTGTCATTCTTGAGTTCTTCGATCTTATCCTCCAGCTCATCAGACTGCTCCATTGCACCAACGGTGAGCTCCTCGATGATCTTGACAAGTCGCCAGAGACGCATAACAACGATCAAAGAGACGATCTCTTCGAGGATGCCATGCAAAACAACATCGGTGACGAAGCCGGCAATGACGATGAATGCGTCAAAACAGTGGAACCAGGAGTTGAAATATCTGATCTTGTCAGCATCCACGGTCTATCATAAGGTGATGTCAAGAGGAGCTGTACCTCCAGCCGAAAGCCCAAACTGAAGCAGCCAATTCAACCATGAACAAGCATGAGAAGACCAGGCTGATGGAGCCCAGAATATCTAATGCAAGGTCCCAGTCAGGGCCACCCTTCCCCTGCTCGCATTGGAACAGCCTGAGGACAAAATCTGCCTGGGTCAGCTGACGACGACACATGCTCCAATACTGGGCGATTCACCTGCAATCATGCTGAGGACATCAAGAGAGACCAAGGCCACAACAGAGTAGTGGCCAGCCTTGGAGGAGAGGAATCGACCGGTCTTTTCTCTGGTATTGCGGATGGTCCATTGCTCGCCGCCGAGTGGGTGTGAGTGCCAATGCTGGAGATTCAACGACGGGAGCCTGGATTTCTTTCGGTCCCTCAGAAGCGGCTGTTCTTCATCGTCGCGGCGTGGATAGTCAACGCTGGTAGAAGACATGTCGTCCACTGAGCTTGGCTTGACGGTTTCTTTCCGATGAAGAACAGAAGCGAATATGACCCCGATCGGATTGATGAGGGAGGGAGATTGAGCCTTCCAAGTTTAGAGCTGGAGCGGTGTGATGACGCAACACCCGCTACGACCGATCCCTTTTAAGAATAGGTAGCTCTCACTTCGGGGTCATAAGCCTCCGCGCCGTACCCCGCCCCAGTGTTATGCCTCTAACAGCTAGCGCCGATTTCCAAGGTTGCTGGACGCTAGTGCCTTATGATCCCGTGACCTCTTGGCGCATACCTCACACTCACTAGATAACACGAAGGGGAGAGCTTCACACTAGCACATTTGCGAACACTTTCATGCATTCTCGCTGCCAAATTATTATTCACTACTCTCTCTTGCATTGGATCCTCTCTCAGCCCCAGGTCCATCGTCCAAGCCGGCATCAACATTACACCGGATTATTCGTCATCCTTCTCCTTGCGCTTAAGCCTGACACGATAACCGGCCAAGTTAACAGCAGTAGCCTTACCCTTAGAATCAACTTCGAAAACGTACAGATTCTCAGGCAGGCCGCCGTACAACGCCCCGGCCGACAAAATCCAATCGCTCGCCATCATCTTGGAGAACAGCGTCACGTTGGTCGATGGAACATCTCCGGAAGTTAGTCCTCTCATCGATACGGTCCCATTTTCCGCGGCTGTAGATGGCACGAGACGCGAGTTGAACACTGTCCCTTGGGCCTTGGAAACCTTGAGAACGTCGGTGTTGTTGCTGATGAAGCTAGTGACCCTCAGGCCAGGGGGGGCCCCCTCAGTCATGTTGACAGCCAGAGTAAGCGACGAGTTGAGACTATCCTTGGTAGAGACATAGGAGCCTCCAAAGTTATCCTGGGCCTCTTTCGCAGTTTCCTTCCAAAGGGAAGGTAGAATCACTTCTAGCATATGATCGGCGAGTGCCGAGGCGATGCGAGACCTTGTTGCTTCTGCCGGGCTTGCAGTCAGGACGGTAAACCCAACACCAAAGTCTGGTACCAGCATGAGCCACGTGGTAACAAATCCCCCGTCACCGGACTTTGAGTAGATATCCGTTGCCACTTTGGACTTGGGGTCAATGGAGCGGACAATCTCCCAGGGTGCTCCGACCTGGATGTCCAGCTGTGCTGTGTTGGACTGAGGCTTCATCCACCACCGGGTGACGTTGGCAGGTAGAAGGGTATTGTTTAGGATGGCGATTCCAAACTTGGCCAAGTCGTTGGTGGTGGAGAAGAGTCCTCCAGATGGTGTTGACAGATTAGTATCGGCAGACCCATTTACGTAGCTAAGTATGTCCTCGCTCGGGATAACCGCCTGGTCCATCTTTGACTTGGGGACACCCGCAGGCGAGGAGTCGCGCATTCCAAGAGGGGACAAGACGGTCTTTGTAATCCATGAATTGTAGGTGCTACCCGTGAGTTTCTTCAGCACCTGGCCAAACAAGAGAAAGCCATAGTTAGAGTACTCGGGGGTCTCCCACGGGAGGTGTGCGCGAGGCACAGATTTAAGACTTTGTGCGAAGAGCGTATCAGTACATGTGCCGTTGGCGATGCCGTAGCAGGGGTTAGTCGCCAGGGCCGCAAAGGTAGGATCCGTCTTAGGATCAAAGGGTGGCAGACCTCGCGCGATGGATGCATTCAAGTCGAAGGCATCGTCGAATCCGGGAGCGAAGGCTGGCCCATTCCCGAACACACCGGATATCTGCGAGGCTAGGGAGAAGGATGTCACTTCACTCCACTTTTGGTAGCTATATGGCAGCTTGTCGGTTTCGGCGTCATGCTCGGCAAGCACAGGGAAGATCTCGGTTAAAGGGCGTTCCCAGTCGCTTCGGTCGAGAGTCATCAAGGCTCCGTAGGTGGTGAACAGCTTGCTGATGCTCTGGAGCCTGTAGATGCTGTCTCCGTTGACTTTGCGGGTTCCGAGTTTTCCATTCTTGACCTGTTCAGATTCATGATGGAATTGTAAGGATTTCCCTGCATCGTCGTCGTGAAGGGAGAACATGCTCAGAGAGTAGGTCAGGTTGCCGACATAGCGCAGCCAGCCTTGGCTATCGGACGGATCCGGGAAATTTTCAGGATTCTCAGAGAAACCGCCCTTCATAATCTTGTTTAGAGACTCTGTGAGGTTGTCCCAGCCATCAGCGACGAAGCTGTTTTTGCTCGTCAAGTCGGCGGGAGCTGGGTACCTGGGGCCGCTCAAGTCGGCCAGGACATGGCTAGGGCTGAAGACAAGAAGGGCGAGGGAGAGGAGAAGGTCGAATATCAAACTCATTGTGACAACTTTGGCACGTGTCAGTGTGCTCTGTTAGCATACGAAGGGTAGGGCATGAGAGCAGCCCCGAACCAGCTTATATATACACTTCTAATGCCTCTTGAGCGGACGCTACATCTTTGATGATTTCACTTGAAAAATCGCCTCTGGGCGTCAACTTGAATGATTTCCTGTTTCCTTTCGAAGCATTCCGGTGAGATGACGCATCACGGCTGTCGGAAGATCAATATTGCCCAGAAAAGCGACATATTTTCTCCCTTCTGAAGATCCATCGACAGCCACTAAGACACAATTGGCATTTTGCAGCGCTCTGAGGTATCGGGGATCGGCAACGTGAATCGGCAGCCCACATCCGAGCCGCACTCGCTCCTGGGCTGTCACCAACCTTTGTTAAGCTGAAAGATGGATGAGGCGCTGCCCAGACGTCATCTTACAGCAAGCTCAGCCTCTCGGCCATGCTTCCTATTAGGGATGTACTCCGACAGCAATGCTTGACTTGTGATTTATGAATGAGCTTTATGAATGGCAGATGACCTGAGCTGGCTATTTCTATAGTATGTGGGAGGGTTCGTTGGGTGATGTCATGTCCGTACGCACCAGATCCAGTTTTGATGCGTTGAGTACCATTTGTGTGTCGGCGATCGGAGGAACCTTTCGGAATTTTGACCCGATTGAACGCAACTGGCTAACTCTCGCAGTTGTTTGTCAGCGGCATACCAACCCTGAGATTCGAGAACGCAACAGGATTACAATACTAACTCATCCACTACAAAGGACGCCGTGCCAGTGGACGAAGCCTGAGCATCGAGTTTCACGTGAACCTCACAAAGTTCAAGTCTAACACTATTTAGAATAGGCTGCTCAAAGTAATACTATCGAATATCAGGGAACACAGTGGAAAGCGTACTGCGATTCGGTGTGTATTGGGCACGGGAGGTGTCTTTAGCATAGATTGATGACACCTTGGCTATCTCTACCTATCTAGACTATCCAAGTTCACTCATTAACACCCTTGACCTCCTCCACCTTTGCAGCCTGGCCCCGGAGTTCAACTTCCGTGATATAAGTCCTGAACTGGCGGGCCGGGACATGCTTGGTGAACATTTCATCCAGCTCCTCAAAGGTTCTCTTAGACGTTTCGGGCTGGTAATAATAGATCCAGGCAAGAGCCAAAACGGTCAGGCCGGCAAAGATGAAAGCCGTCTTGGCGCCGAGGTTCGCCTTGTCGGGGTTGAAGATATAAGGAAGGACAAAGGCCAGCATGGTATAGAGACTGTTCTGCACAAAGACACCGATGGCGACAGACTTGGCTCGCAGTCGTGACGTAGACACCTCGGCAAGGAAAGCGTAGGCTGTCGCCCCAATAGTAACGTTATAGTACCAAACAAACAGCAACTCCATGGCAACGACTCCGGTGATGGATGGAACGTCTGAGCGGGTAGCTAGACCACCAGCGAGACAGAGGAGCACCAAAACACCGACAAGACCCCAGAGGGTGAGTGATCGGCGACCGACACGGTCAATAAGGAACCATGACATGATGTTCCCAACCATACTGACAGTCTGCTGGGCGATTTGAAGACGAAACGAGTCACCAGCAGAGTACCCAGCCAGTTGAGCGTAGTAGGTAAAGTAACTGCCGATAAAGGTGATGCCGGTGAAGGCTTGGAAGGAAATGGGAGCGATAGAGATGAGAGTTCGGCGGATGTTGTTTGGCTTGAAGCACTCGAGGTATGTAACGCCAGCGGTCTCCTCGCGGACTTGCTCCAGAGTAAGCTTCATGTTGGCGATTCGCTTAGGGATGTCGTCCTGGCTGACACCAAGGCCCTTGAGGGCCTTCTTAGCTTTGGCCTCCTTGTCCTGACAAATAAGCCACCAGGGCGATTCAGGCATCAACGGCCAGAAGATGGTGATGATTCCAAGGAAGCCGTATTGCGAACAGAACAGGGCGCGGTACGCCCAGCGCGTGGAAGAGGTGGAGGTGTAATTCTGGATGATAGCGCCTATGAAAGGTCCAAAGACGAAGCCGAAGGCGCAGAAGGCAGTCATGACTCCTCGAAGGGCGAGGGGTGCAATCTAAGCAGGCGAGTTAGCCGAGGCTGGGGAGGGCATCATGGGAATAACAACAACACACTTCACCAACGTAGCAGACAGAGACGGCACTATAAGTCCCAATGGCCAACCCGCAGAGGATTTTGCCCGCAAAGAATACCTCCATCGTTGTGGCGGTAATCTCAAGTGTGATGCCGATGTAGCTGAGGGCGTAGCCAATAAGTAGCATGTACTTTCGTCCGATTCGGTCGGCGATCCAAGCAGCAATCAGCGTTCCGATGGCAATCCTGGGAGTAGTCAGCAATGGTGCACGAGTCGATCGACAGATGGGGCTCATACCCAGCTCTGGGACCTCCATCAATAGCGCTCTGCCAGCTCCCATCAAGGATATACTCGCCCTTGTACTCATGGCCAAAGTCCTTTCGAAACTGGGGAATACCAATGACAGCGCCGCCAGCCAGACTCTCGAAACTGGCGAGGATCAGGCACCATCCGGCGTAGATGCACCACGCAAATGCCCGAGGGTGCTTCTTGATGGCTTGAACAACAGTCATCTCGTGCTCCTCCTGGTTGACCAGGTGGGCATAGTGCTGCTCCGAGGTGTCCAGGTGATGAACCTCGCCATCTTCGACTTTGTCAGTTGGTGGATCCGGGCGGGTAATGTCGGCCATTGTAACCACTGCGAGAAAGGAACAAGAGTAGTAGTAGAGATGTTTTTCACTGTATGCATATAAGAGCCAAGGATAGAGTGAAGCTCATCGAGATGGCAGAGTTTGCAGAGTATATATAGCCTCCAAATCAAGGTGCAACCCCCAATGACCTTAGTACGAGCCGATCATCTGATCCCCACGGGGTTTACAGGCGCTAGGCACAGAGGCTCTGGGGGTGGATCATTCACCAGACTTTGGGCCTAGCCAGTTTGTTTACGTACTTAGCTTTCTGCTAAGTCGATCCGCCGTTTAGCGAAGTGCACAGCGCGGTGAAGGGGACGAGATATGGAAAGGGAAACTGGAGGCTACGGCGATAAGGAACTGCAGATCGGGAATGCGGTGGCTATTTTTCCTACTCTTGGGAGGTTCCTTCGGTCCAGCGTGTTGGTTCCTATCCAAGGTTTACCTCGATTGTGCCCCCGCAGAATCGAGGCTCAAGCCACATTGCAAGGGCCGGGACCAGCGGTCTACGGGAGATGCATCCCGGGCCCCGGATCACCACAAGGTCCCACCCAATTTGCAATTTGGGTCCTGTGGGAGCAGTCCGGACGTAAGCCTCTGTTGTTGTCTCCGAGATGGGGTCTCGTCAGGCAGATCAATCCAACCCCCTCCTCAACCCCCCACACACGCATTTGACCCTCAATTTGAGCGAGCGACGATCCCCCTTGGCCTGGGATTGAGTCATGGCTGGATGTTTCTGTTTTAGGAAGTCGTACGCACCCGCTCCCATATCGGTGAGACGCGCCGAGTTCTTGATCTAATATTTTGCTGTCTCTTCTCTGGTCACCAGGTTCTCTGCTGAACCACACGTCCTTTGGTCCTCCTCGACAGCGCAACATGATCTGGAAGAAATTTGTTGTGCTGGCAATTGCCGAATTGGCCTTGGCCGACTTCCCTGACTGTAAGAAGGGACCTTTGGCGAGCTCCAAGGTCTGCGACGTCACGTCAGGTATGACCTCACTCCTCCTGAGAACAGGGCACCCCCTTACAAATCCGCAGACCCCTACGACCGCGCCGAGGCTCTGGTCAAGCTTCTCACGGTGGAAGAAAAGGTCCGGAACTCGGGAAATTTCAACCCTGCGATACCGAGATTGGGCTTGCCATCCTATGACTGGCTGGCAGAGGCTCTTCACGGGCTGGCCGTGTGTCCCGGAGTCAACTTCTCAGCCGGGCATGAATTCAGCTACTCGACCTCATTTCCGATGCCCATCAACCTGGGGGCCACGTTTGATGATGAGCTTGTCTTTGACGTAGCCACTGTCATTAGCACGGAAGCTCGAGCATTCAACAACGCAAACCGCACAGGTTTGGACTTTTGGTCACCAAACATCAACCCTTTCAAAGATCCCAGATGGGGCCGTGGGCCTGGTGAGTCGCTCCAAGACACCGGTGCTACAAAACTTGCCATATCTAACGACTGGATCAATACAGAGGTTCCTGGAGAGGATGTTTACCACATTTCCTCGTACACTGCGGCTCTCATCAGGGGTCTAGAGGGAGAACCAGAAGACAAGTACAAGCGGATTGCCGCCACCTGCAAGCACTTTGCTGGTAAATCTGCCCCGGCTTGCTCTTTCATTTCTCAGCTAAAGGCGCGTTTAGGGTATGATCTTGAAGACTGGCATGGGAATTACCGGTTCCAATTTGATGCAGATGTTTCTGTGCAAGACCTCGCCGAATACTATGCATTTCCCTTCCGCACTTGCGTTCGAGACTCCAAAGCAGCGGGTGTCATGTGCACATACAGTATGTTCAACGCTCAATTGCTACCTGGAAAGCTGCTAATGTTTCAAAGACGCCGTCAATGGTGTTCCCACATGTGCCGACCCATACCTCATGCAAACCATCCTCCGAGAGCACTGGGGCTGGACAGACCAGGAGCAGTGGGTGGTGACAGACTGCGACTCCGTTCAGAACATCTACTATCCTCACGAGTACACTAGCACGCGAGAGGAGGCTGTTGCTGCCGCTCTGAATGCAGGAACAGATATCGACTGCGGCGAGTACTTTCCCGATTATCTCGGCGGCGCGCTCTCTCAAGGTTTAATCAAGGAATCAACTCTGGATCAAGCTTTGATCCGCCGTTATTCCACTCTCGTGCGAGTTGGTTACTTCGATCCGCCCGAGGACCAGCCATACCGATCATTGTCTTGGAACGACGTCGACACTCCCCACGCCCGACAACTGGCACACAAGGCGGCCGCTGAGTCGATTGTTCTACTCAAGAATGACGGAACTCTACCTCTCAACAAGAAGAAGGTCAAATCTGTGGCTATTCTTGGCGACTGGGCCAACGCCACGGCTCAGATGCAAGGGTCCTACTTCGGACCGCCTCCCTATATCAGGACGCCAGTTTGGGCGGCTCAGCAGCTGGGTTTTGAAGTCAACTACGCTGTAGGTGTTCATTCGTCCATCAACTGGCTAACCGACCACTGGCTACACTCCAAGGAGGTGGCAGAAAAGTCGGATGCCATTATCTTTATCGGCGGCATTGACGAGACAATCGAGTGGGAGGGTCGCGATCGCACTCGAATCAACTGGGCTGGTCACCAGCTCGACCTGATTGAGAGATTGGCAGACCTTGGTAAACCCATGGTTGTGTACCAGATGGGCGGTGGACAGCTAGATTCCAGCCCCATCGTTAAGAACGACAAGATTGGAGCTCTTCTGTGGGGGGGATATCCCGGCCAAGAAGGCGGCACAGCTCTGTTGGACGTGCTCTTTGGCAATGTGGCGCCAGCTGGTCGTCTGACCACGACGCAGTATCCGGCCGACTATATTACTCAGGTTGCAATGACAGACATGAGTCTTCGCGCTCATGGACAGAGCCCTGGACGCACATATCGTTGGTATGAGGGTACGCCCGTATTTGAGTTTGGCAGCGGGAAGCATTACACCACCTTCACCGCGCAGATCGCGCAGCAGGGAGACGACAGCAAATATTTCAAGGAGGCCAAGATTACAAGGTCTTTTGACACCAAGGCCCTGGTAGACGCCTGTGATCGCTCACAGTATAAGTACCTGGATCTTTGCCCCTTCGCCAAGTTCAACGTCAAAGTCCACAACAGTGGATCGACCAAGTCCGACTATGTTACATTGGGCTTCCTCACGGGCGAATTCGGCCCGACGCCGCGGCCCAAGAAGACGCTTGTGAGCTACCAGCGCCTGCATGATGTTGAGCCGGGTGAGACAGGGGTCGCTCAGCTGAACTTGACCTTGACCTCGATCGCCCGCTTCGACAAGCAAGGAAACACCGTCATCTACCCTGGAAGCTACAGCTTGCAAGTTGACCTAGAGCCCTTGGCCAAGATTGACTTTACCGTTACTGGAGAGCCCATTGTGCTGGACGAGTGGCCGCAGATGCCACCGCGACCGCAAAAGAACAAGTCTGGCTACTTCCCCAACGACCACTCTGGTGAGAATGACCAGAAAAGGCCTTTTGCGTCCATGGTGTATGATAGAGTGCAGAATGTACTAGGAGGGATCTGATTGAGCATTACTACGTACTTGAGAGGGACTGGCCCTCTTCCCGTGCGTATACTTTCCAACTTGGTTGAGAAAGGCCAGGCTCGGAGGGCACGTTGGCAGGGAAATGGAGCACTTGGTTCTGGAAAAAGCAAAGACGTCTTTGACTACAAGGTCTCTATAGCCAGACCTGAGTACCGCATTCAAAAGGATAATACAAGCATAACGCCCGAAATGCCCTTGCCACCTAATCGTACGAGTCATCTACATGTACCAGACGTCGCTTCTGGACAAGGTTTGATTGCATCTGTGCTTACTATTATCTCTGATGAAGTAGAAAAGAATTAAGGAGGTACAGTCCTTATGCAGTTTTCATCGTGAGAAGTATCTCTTCCCCCACAGTAACCGCACCACCTGTGACTGGCTCCTCTGACTAAGCGGAGTTTGAAGAGTGAGGCATGGAGACAGGCGCCGATCGACAGGGCCTCTCAAATAGATACAATCGGATGACGGCGAGGCGCTCTGCCGGCCGCCGGACTATTAGAATTGGCAGTTTTTAACGGTGCTATACCTTGCCGTTTTCGTCTGATCAAGACTGTCCAGGCTCAGGGTCGCGTTCCACCAGGTATGAGAGGACGGTGGCGTGGGAAGTCGATTGATCAGCCTGCTTGAGCGGAGCGAGCTGTCGCTCCAGTTCATCGATAATGCCAATCAGCTGCATAATCTTTCCCTTACCCGGATCGCCTTTGATCCAGGGCAGCCGGCCATGCAATCGCGAGCCGCGTCAAAAATGCAACTGCGGCCCCGAATTTCTGTATCCACCTCTGCTGTAATTCCAATGTCGCTTCAGGCCCTCTGGGGGACATCCGCGGGGAAGCTGACTACCTACTAGTGGTTATGGTTAAGGTTCGGCACGAAGCGTAGCGCACTAGACCACTATGAATGGAACGCGTGCACGTCCCGTCTCACTCATCCATCAGTGGTTGACGTACTCGTCTGTACCTCTGGCTGCTCAAGTAGAGCCTACCCTTTGCACCCATTGTTTGCATTTGATTGTCCAAGAGTTTGCTGAATCCAAAGCCTAGCCATTGGCAAAGCAGTCGCTGGCATGGCAGGGAGAAGAAAATGGCGACCATGGCGCGGCCGGTCTTGTCAGGGGTACCTACGGGTGGATACGGAGGTAAATTACCCAAGGTACTGTATGTACCCTAGCTTCATCCCGCAATCAGGCGACAGGTCGGCGGTGGCCGACTGAGCCCGGGGCAAAGTATCCGCATGTCGGCCGCAGCTTTTGGCGATGGCTGTGCCATGCTCATCTTGTTTGATCGGCGGGCTCTAAACGAAGTGATAGAGCTAAATCTTGTCATCATTTGTTTGTCTTAGATGTTATAGTAGTCTCAGAGTGCTTCCAATCCCTCGCATTATATGCATCTCGCAAGATGTTGCGCTGACTGTCTCCGTCGTCAGAGTCCAGGCGGGCTGGGTCCGGGACATGGACATAATTACGACGGCCCAGTTCAAAGTCGTTCGTGCCACTGATGCCTGGATCACGCTTGTTATGCCCCCCAGAGGGCCCTCGGTAGCCGGAACTGCGTCCATGACTGCCAAACGGCAAGAACTTGATGAGGGGACGAAAGGCCACCAAGGAGGCGGTTAAGATGGAGATGCCAAACTCGAGGACAGAGCTGAGGCAGCTTACAGTCAGTCAAGCTGAACATCAAGTTGACCGGGGAAGGAAAGGGGCTGAAAGACGCACTAGATGAAAGATTCGAGCTGGAGGTCCAACGCAGCGGCTATGTCCGAAGACCCGACGATTTGAATCAAGCTCTTGAGCCGCACAATGCTGACAATGGCAGTCCCGGCGCCGAGCCCCAGCAAGATTATAATGGCTACCTTGGTCCTTGTGCCCATCTGCAAGCCCTTGAGCAAGAAGATAGGCAGCACGGCGTAGAATAGCGCCGATGCGATATCCAGCGCCGACACAGCAAATCCCAAGCCTGCTAGTTGTGAGGAAGAAAGACACCTCCCAGTGCCGTCTCCCCAGACTGCCCGCAGCGGGATGCACTGCAGCACATCGACCAGAAGGCAGCCCAGGGCGTAGACACCGACGAAGACCATGGATGCCACAAGCAAACGCTGGGTGCGAGGCCATCCCTGGACTATTCGGTGCAGGACCAAGGCCACGCTGATGCGCACGATGGGGAAGCCGGCGACATAGGTAATTTGGGCGATGGTGAAGTACCTCGAGGCCTCCATGACGTTGTAGTTGGCGAGGTGGGCGATGACAGACGGGTCCGTGGCGCCGAAGCCGTACGAGAGAGACACGAAGCAGAAGGAGCACATGAGGATAAATCCTACAAGTGCTACTACAATGACATAGTCGTCATACCCGAGTGTGGTCAATTTGATGCGCACGCCGAGGCGCGCGAGAACAACGAAGGCGTCAATGCCAATGAAGGCGGCCATCATGGGAGTGAGGGTGTCGCGCACGGCCATGGCCTGTGTTGTGTGGTGAGTGGTTTAGTTGTCGTCTTGGCTAGGTAAATAGGAAACGGTGCTTACAGAGATGGGCGACCGTAAGTCGTTTGAAGATGATAACAACAGCCAAAGATAGCCGCAGTTGACGAGCCAGCACGGGGCGGTTCTGGCTTATTTAGACCGCACGTGGCCAAGAACAACTCAAAACACCTTTGATCCAAAGCAGGCGATGCTCAGCATACCCCTTGATCATCCTCCTCTCCGCGGATACAAGTAGGGCATCCGCGCGGGGCCCTGGTCCCTTGCAGAAAATTTCGACTGGTACCGTAGCAGTGATCCGCCGTTTGTGGGTTCATGGCTGAGGGTGTAAAACGTTAACCTAGTACCGAGAGCCTTGTAGGGTTCTATGTGCCTAGGGTCCCCCCTGCTACCTTGCAGTACGATGTTAACGACGGAGTACAACTAGCTGCTCTTGGCTAGGTAGGCCAGGCCATGTTATTTGTCGCCGAAGTACGGATGTGGTTTCACTGCATTCTAGGCCGCAACGTAGGATTGGAATGCACATCAACCAGCGTTCTAAGGCGTTGCGGCGAAAGACGCCGGTCCTATCTTTTGATTATGCCTGTTTCATTCAGGGCAAACGTAAACTAGACTGTAAGGAGGCTGGTAATGGTCTGATGAAAACGCGAAACAGGGGCATCCAGTGACCTGGGATGCGTAGGAAAAAGTGTCATGGGTAGAGTTGGGGGATCAGAATAGCCGAGATTACCAGTCCACATAAATAGGCCAGGATCATCTCAGCTGGTTGTTCTTGTAACCCAACCAAAGTTAGGACAGCTTGTACGCACAAGGGAGACAGACGCGCGATGGATGGGGATTTAACCCTAGCCCCTTTATCTTCGGCTGCGTTATAACAAGAAACCTCTTTCCTCGCTAGCCCACACATTCTCCTCACAACTTGCTTCTTACCTACTTTGTATGACATACACCAGTTCCAAGACGACGGAAACAATCGATGGCGGCGACCGAACCTCTTCCCAGTCTCCCCCAAGACATTACCGCCGAATGGCTCTCCCCCAAGATTTGCGTCAAGAATGCCACGATTGAAGTGAAGGGGATCGTCGACGGCACGGCCACCTTGATACTCGTGACCGCCACGCCGGAGGATGATGGTAGCGGCGACGACGCCCTTGAGAAGAAGCCGATAAGCATCTGCGTCAAGGGTGGCTTCAACCCTGCTATGCTGTCGCAGTTCCCTTTCATCCTGTCACTCTACAATCGCGAAGTCGACTTCTACAACAACCTGGCACCTCAAGTGCCTCATCTCAATATACCGCGGAAACTGTGGGCTCAGAAGAGTGCAGACAACGCCATCCTAATTATGGATGACATTGCTGCTGCGGGCTTTTCGTTTGCCGATCCCGTTGACACCTGGCCCGTTCACCGCGTCAAGCTGGTCGTCGAGCACTTCGCCGCCCTGCACGCCGCCACCTGGGGAGTCGAAGCCGCTGGCGTCCCCTGGTTGGACAGTCACTACGAGGACTCAGTACTAGGACTCTGCGGAATGTGGGATGCCATTGTGCTGGCTGAAGATCGGCCGCCTGTGCCCGAGTACATGAAGGACAGGCGACGGATGACAGCCGCCATAGAGAAATGGTTTGCCACTCGGAATCCAAGGTTCCGATGCATCCTACACGGAGACGCACATCTAGGCAACATGGCGTGGTCCGAAGAGCAGAATGCGCCCATGGTCGTCGACTGGCAGATCATACACGTCGGATCGTGCTTCACAGACGTTGCCTACTTTGTCATGACGGCACTAACGATCGAAGACCGCAGAGAGCATGAGATGGATGTGCTCGATCACTACCTAGCCAAGTTGCACGCATTCGGCGGACCAAAGCTCTCGAGGGAGGATCCCGAAGTTATGAATGAGTATCGCAAGTCGTTGATGGCAGGATATTCCTGGGTCCTTTGCCCCTATACTATGCAGAAGAAGGAGCGAGTATGGGCCGTGGTATCAAGGTTGGTACCGGCTATGGAGGACCACAAGCCGGTCGAACTATTAGAGAAAGAGTAGATAGCTCAACCTAGGTTTTCTCATAGGGCTCCCTACTCTTCTAATTTAGTTTGTCGCACGCCCCTAAGACTATGGGTTACATTGTCTAGCAACTAATGTGTGACGGCTTGGGTCCCTAACCAGTATACCTGTGGCCGTGGCTGGGGTTTATGTTAGCAGAGACTAGTTGGGCTGTTACCCGAGCAATGTCTGTCATGTTTGGCGATGAGTAAGTGGTGGCTTATTGTAACCTGGTGCTATTGATAGCCGAAGTCACACGGCAGACTCATTTGATTGGGATGGAATTCACGCCCTCGGAACGAGGTGCCCGTATCGCTCCCGCCATCATTGTCTTGGACCAATCTATGCACGGCCTGACGGGCACGGCAGCGTGTCATAGGGACGAAAAGGAGAGGGCGACTGAGGCGCGAACTCAGATAACAAAGAGGCATTAGCGTCTTCGAATTCGAGGCCAATTAGCTAAATAAATAAACAAATAAAAATCTCTCTTTTCTCATTAATTATTAATCATAGCCGAATAATTTCGCTAAGAACATAAGCCCAGAGATAGGAGCGATGCCTCCGTCTATAACCGGCGTGTGATGGGGGAGCGTGTCAGCAGAGGGACCAGCCAGACGATGGCGTAATATGTCGGTCTAGCGAGTCAGGCGGCTTGCAGAGAGGGCTGCAAATGCGCCCCTGCTCATGTGGCTGAACCATGTAGTCTCCCCGCTCAGGATCTTCCAATCCATGAACATTGCAGAACTGATCCAACAGGATCAGCCAAGCTAGTCAACTACCGTCGCGTGGTTAGAACTTCCTTTTTGGGTTATTACGTACTGGTTGTGCATATATTGACAACAAGCTCATCGACCAAGATCATCATGAGCCCGTCACTCACCACATCAGACCATGGCTCTCGATCTTGGCCAAGGCCCCAGCCTCGCAACAACAAGCAACGCGGTAATATTTCCGAACGATCCGCTAGCGGTAGTTCCCAACCTCACCGCAACACCGCATGATCCGTCCAGTCTTCAGACGTTCCCGTCTAAGCCTCGCGTCTTCATTCTCTCAGACATTTCCAACGAGCCAGACGATGCGGAATCCCTCGTCCGCTATCTCCTATACTCGAACGAATTCGAAACAGAGGGCCTTGTAGCCGTGACTTCGACATGGCAGAAGAACCAAGTCCGCCCAGAGGACATGCATGCTATCGTCGATGCATACTCTGAAGTCTTGGAGAACCTGAATCATCATGCTCACCCTGACTACGCATACCCTTCGGTAGACCATTGGAGGAGCATCATTCAACCAGGCGCAACAGTGTGTACATGAAGCCTTCCTGTCTCCCAGAACACTACTGAATCTCGTTAGGAATACGGCTTAGAGGCAATCAAAGACAACGTCTCCATAAGTGAAGGCGGCCAACTTCTCTTCGAGCGCATCACGGCGGAATCAAGCAAGCCCCTATGGATTCTTTTGTGGGGAGGTGCCAATACACTCGCACAGGCACTGCTAAAGATACGATCGACTTTTACAGAATCCGAAGCTGCCAGGTTACGAACCAATCTACGCGTCTACGCGATTTCCGACCAAGATGATGCCGGTGCTTGGATCAGACACAACTTTCCCGATCTCTTCTACATCGCTTCTGTCCACGCTTGGAATCAGTATACACTAGCGGCCTGGACGGGCATCTCGGGCGAGCAATACTTTGGCTTCGATCAGGGAGGACCTGACTTTTCAAAGATAACCAAAGAGTGGCTCAAGGATAATATCCAGATTGGTCCTCTTGGGTCAGTCTATCCTGACTATGCCTACATCATGGAAGGTGATACGCCCTCCTTTCTATATCTGGTTCAGAATGGACTTGGATTCCCTGAGCGCCCCGAGTTTGGCTCCTGGGGTGGCCGATACCATCTTACCGATGTTGGTCCTTATGCTTCCAACCACTACAGCGATACCATCGACATAGTGCCAGGGCAGGATGGAAAGACGTATACGTCTAGTCAGGCTACCATATGGAGATGGCGAGATGCATTCCAAAGAGACTTTGCTGCTCGTATACAGTGGACTCTTTCTCCAGGTCTATCCTCTGCCAATCATCACCCAGTTATCACTGTGAATGGTTCTACAGGTACAGAGATGTTATTCATCGATGTCAAAGCCGGAGAGTCGGTCAAGTTGGATGTAACTGGAACGTATGACCCGGATGGCGATTCTCTAACCTTCAAGTGGTGGCAGTATCGTGAGCCTTCAGCCTCACAATGGCCCATCCTGTCTGAGGATACGCAGGTGGCCATTGAGTCTAAAGATGACAAGAACAGGGTTGTGGAAGTAGTGATACCGGGCCCTGCAGCGCTAAACAAATTGGCCATGGAGGGAAAATTGCTGCATGTCATCTTGGAAGTGACGGATTCTGGCTCCCCAAGTTTAACCAGCTACCGACGGGTAGTGATTCAAGTAATGTAGAGTATTAAATAAATAATGATAACCTGTGTGAGGATATCGTTGTCGCTGGCTTTTAGTAACGATCAGTGAGTACATTACTATTATCTCTGCCACTTTCAGGTCAGAGGAAACATAATAGCAAAAGAACACTGTTTCTTTACATCAGGGAGTACATGGTTGCCCTACCACACGTCCACCCTATGGGAGAAATCATCGGTGAAGAAGACAAGATATGCGGGCCAGGGTGTCGCAACTTGTCCAATGAGGGCAATTACCAGTAGAAATAAATGGAACTTATCGAGCCATTTGGCAAGGATCGTGGGTTGTTCCCTCCAGGCCGTGTTCCAGAGACTGAAAAGCGGTACTTGTACAGGCAGTAGGATCTTAACCTGTGAAAGAGAAATAGCATTCAGGGTCTTAAATCTCACTTATTATTTAATGTCTGTCTAAGATAACAATTTTTATGACTAACCTTGACCTTGCTCCCTGCATGGCGATTACAGCATAGGTGAAAAGACACACAAAAGTAGCTTGCTGATTAGCTAGGAATATGGGTTTCTCTAGCAGTGGCTTCAAAATACGGTGAATTTTTCTGCATGTGTTCCTTGATTCCTCAGGCACCTTTCGCCAGAGCTCTTTCGTAGATAACCCGTTTCCACATGCTCTCTTGTGCTATGTTCACTCCAATCTATCCAAGCGTATAATCAAAGATGTCACAAACAAAGATAGCTTTCCTATTATGTGGACCATGTATTTTATCCATGTTAATGGTTAAGTGTTCGAGACACTGACAACACGTTGGCTTTACTTGGACTCTTAGAGAATTTCCGCCACCGCCGCCATGTCTGTCGTGATCGCCACACCTTGTTCAGCCTCCACTTCTTGGCCATCCTACTGACTCATACTATTCCCTTAACCACCTCAGGATAATATGTTCCATAGCTGCCTATATATCGCTGCCCATGACCGGAACCAGTTGTTCGTGTGTAATCAACCCCCTCAGTCCTAAACGTTGAGTCACCCACTTGCCTGGCTGTGGCCTCTGCACCTCACTTATCGAAGGAAATCTGTGTCTTAGTCAGACCACACGAAATTGATAAGGCATCCTAACGAGTTGAAAGAAGATCAATCTATAAGAAACCCACTCCTGCAGCAAGTTGGCCAAGACCAGCAAAAGTTCCCCAGCTGTTGTTGGGAACCACCTCTGTTGGCGGCCTTTTGTACAAGCCAGTCCCACCAAGAATAATACCTGCTTCCTGGATTTCCTATCTTAGCTGGTTGAGGCACTTTTGAGTCGTTAATCAACCAACCACAGTGACCTCCAGCTGTCAGGCGATCACGACTTGACAGCGGGGAACCTGGGTCCCGGAGTTATACACATCGGGCAGGCCAGATATTATGCATATTCTTAGTCTTGTCTTGGCATGCAACGCTGGTAAGTGAAAGTCAGCACAGCACAATTTTTTACCTTCCCGATCTGACCCGGATCATCATGCCAGCCGCTGAAAGGCCGGATCACCTTCCAAAGCTTGATGAGACCTCCGCTATAACTCACCCAGCGGGGCGAATTGCGCCAGAAGCCCTGCAGGGCCACTCTGAAGGGACTTATGTCGATAGAGACTGAGGGCCGGCGGTATATTAATCTCTTCGCCCGCTTTTCGAGTTCAATTGGCCTCCGGTCTTTCCATCGTTGCGTTGTCCCATCAACAAGTAACAACGTCTTCAACACAAATAATGAAGTGGACCAAGGCCACAACTCTTCTCGCTTTGCTGGTTCCCTTCGGGGCTGCTGGCAAAGACCGCAGACCACCTGTCAAATCCGAAAAGCTGCAGAAATACATTACCGAGAAGGGGTAGGCTATCCTTGCCTCGCAATTTGACATGTGGACGCTGACCGTCTCAGCTTAATGAGAAACCTGCAAAAGCTCAATGACATTGCCTACGACAATGGTGGAAATCGCGCATTCGGCCTTCCTGGATACGACGCGTCTGTTGATTTCATTTACAAAGAGATTTCCAAACTCAAGGGCTTTAAAGCGTGGAAGCAAGACTTTCCCGCTCTATTTACCGACACTAAAGCAGCTGAAGTCTCAGTTGATGGCGAGAAATTCCGGACTGTGGCCTTGACGTATACGCCCAGCACTCCCGAGGAGGGTATCACCCATCAGCTCGTTCATGGGCCCGAGGGCGACGATGGCTGCTCTGTGGGCAACTACGAGGGACTCGACGTCAAGGGCAAGATTGTCCTCGTTGAGCGTGGTCTATGCCCTGATGGAACAACCTTTGCCGGCAAGCTCAAGCCCGCCGCTGCTGCCGGCGCTGTCGCAGTTGTCATCTACAACTCGGACCCTGCGAAACTGACAGCTGGATCTCTCTCGGCTCCAAACCCGGAGGAATATGTGCCTGCAGCCCTCATTGATCAAGAGCCTGGACAAGCGTTGAAGGCCCGCCTTGATGATGGGGAAACAGTCGAGGCTTTCGTCAAGATCGTTCAGCTTATTGAAGAGCGCATCACCCAGAATGTCTTTGCCGAGACCACAGGAGGGGATGGAAACAACCTGGTTCAACTTGGAGCCCATCTCGACTCAGTCCAGGCTGGACCAGGCATCAATGATGATGGTTCGGGAACTTCACTCATCCTTGAAATTGCCAAGGGCTTGCAACACTTTTCTACAAAGCTCAAGGTACGATTCAGTTGGTGGGGAGCTGAAGAGAATGGTCTCTGGGGCTCGAAAGCATATGTCAATGGCCTGAGCGCTGAAGAGGTTGATGACCTTCTGCTCTATCTCAATTTCGACATGGTTTCTCGTGGTTTCTACGGAGTTTTCGACGGTACTGGCGAGAAGGTTGGTCCCGGTGGTCCACCTGGCTCGGATGTCATCGAAGATCTCTTTGTAGAGCATTTCACAGCCAAAGGGATCGAAGTAACTCACGTTGGGCTTACTGGCGGTACTGACTACGTGCCATTCCTCGACGTGATTAAGAAGCCCGTTGGAGGCCTCTTTACGGGTACTGGCGCAGAACAGGATGCCTGCTACCACCAGGCGTGCGACAATATCACCAACCCGGTACCTGAGACGATTACCATCAACGCCAAGGCTGCAGCCCATGTGCTCAGCATCTTGGCAACAGACGGTGTCGAACTGATCCCAAAGACGCCCGCAAACTCTACGACCGCATCTATCAGACGAACTAGGGATGCGGCCTCTCTGTATGAGCGTGAGGCTACAGCTGGTCATGGAAAGTTTTGCGACCATGATCTCATTTAAGTAGTTTTTTAGTGCCTATAGGTAGTGAACATAAATTGAATTACATGTCATCTTTACTTTATCGATGATACGGGAGGTGCATGGTAAACCAGCATGCGAAATTTGGGTGATATATCAAGGCAATCAATTGAGGTACAGTTCCCGCTATCAATACCCAGGCCAGAGACAATAGGGGGACGGCTCTCTCATTTGGGTGTTGCAGTTCCATCAAACCCCAATTCAACAATCTTATCGCTATAACAGCCCCTATGGCTACTCATTGCAAACCATTTCTTTACTTATCACGCATGTTTCATTGTACTTGGTATTCTTTATTCATATTGGAATTGTCTTATGCTATAAAGCTTTCTCTGTTCCAATTTACCAGCGACCCTCCTGGGCAAGCTGTTCCTCGGCCTGGTGCTGGGCGTGACGCTTGGCCTTCTCACGATCAACGTAGTCCAGCCCCTTGGTCTCAACCTCGCGGTCAACAAAGGCTCCAATAGCTCCAGCTAGGATCTCCTTTGCCTTGGCATGCTCGTCTGGGTGTCCTATGAGATGTGTCAGATAGGAATAACACTGATCGAAGGGACCAAAACTGACCATTCCTGGCCACGTGGTCCTCATATGCCTTTGCAGCCTCGTAGGCAGCGGCACCGCCCAGGAGTTCGTGAGACCACTGAGCCTCGTGAGGTCGGTTGACCACCTGGTCGTAGGCCTGAGCCTGATCAGAGTTGTCTGGAGCTGGAGTTAGCTACTACAAGTCCCAGACCTGAACGGCCTCGAGGAGCTAGCTCACCGCCAAACCAGCCCATGATGAATAGTTTGATAAATAAAGATGTCAGAATTGGAGTTATTGAAGCTAATGAGACACACCAGCTATTTTAGACGGGGAATCTAAGAGAACTTTATACCCGGAAGGGTCCAACAGGGTCCTGCTGCATCATCCATAGAAAGCAGCGCATGCGCAACCACGGAGCGGGATTCTGTCATAGCGGGGTTGATCGAGCAAAGCCTCTTGCGTGTTCCTGACATTGGCAAAGAATGACAGGATCAGAGGGTAGTAGTTGATAGGGCACGTCGGATCTCACGGCTCCCTCCATGATGCACTCGGCAAGCGCCGTGCCGAAGTCTCGGCTAAGTCGGCGCGCTTAGAGTGCGTCATTCCCAAGCTCACGCCAACCGCGACCACTTACACGTAATCGAGTCGCCGCAGACAAGGCCCAGGGATCAATCAGCATCTGAATTAAAGCATAAGGGTCTTTTTAGGCGTTGCAGGGAGCTTGTTTGGGGCCGCAGCGGAAACCATCAGTGTCTCGACTATAGGTGCCGTCTTTGCCGTGCCCCCCTCACCGCTCACCGCACTCAGCTTGGTCTGGCATTCTAGGTAACAAGCTTAATGCCATGGCTGCTGTGGGCTTGCAGCTTGTTGAGCTTGTTCGCTGTGTGGCTAATTTTAGTGCCGTCTCGCAGACCCCTAGCTCAGCTCAATGGAGGGGTAGTGACTTGTGACATCAGAGAGCTCGACAAGCAGGCAAGCCAAGGGAGCATTTGTCCTTGATTGACAGAGGGGACTACAGCTGCTGTACATAATATCCGACAGGCTACAGCAGTGACAGACTTCAATTCCGCTGCCATGGTTCCATCCACTCATTCACGTGCTTGCCGTGCCAATTCAGCCCAAGTCTCCTCCAGGTCATGGCTGAGACATACATGACCCCCAAGCACCCATTGCTGCGACGGCCTCCAGTAAGCACACCCGCGTATTCGGGAAGGCTCGCCTATCGTAACATACCATCACCAAGCTATCCCCGCCGGTGCGACGCGGCCTTGTCGAGAAATGGCTAGGCCTGATGATAAAGGAGTCTGGAAGCACTGGTTTCAGCTGGCATGATCAGGCCAGGTCTTGACATCAGCAGTCAGCAACGTGGGTACCTCGGCATCGGTGATTTGCCGATCATTGACCCCGCACATAGCTTGCTCTGAGCTGGGCGTCATGATGGATGCGGGGTCGCAATCGATGTCAGAGCTAGATGTTGTAGAAAGCCCAAAGTCCCTTTGGTTGGAACATGGAGGCGTATCCCCTAAAGATGCAGTCCTTTGGCATCTAGCAAGGGATGGGATGGTCGGTTTCATGCTTCATCTGCCAAGACAACATCATCCAGCCGGCAGGTTGTGCGCTTGGGCTGCCCTCCGGATGACACGTCGTAGCCAAGGCCAGTAAGTGGCATTGACCCAGTTCCTGAGCAGCTGCAAGGAAGCAATGATCTGATATATACCAAAGATGTCACCGGTTGAGCCAAGAGTTGCTTCCGACCAGATGATCTTGCGCGTCAATTAGCATCCATCGGCTAAAAACGAGGAAAGCCGGTAACGGGCACTTACAATGCGAGACTCTTCACGGGTCGCAGCCATAAAATTCCACGTGTTTCCTTGAATGATCAAGCCAGGAAGATACCCAATGTCGTCCACCGAAGGGGCCTTCTCTCCCTCCTCGAGGGGCACTGCTGACCCAGCATCCACCAGCCGTTGCAGCAGGATGAAGTGCGAAGACAGAAAGGTTGCAACCTGAAGATTGGCCGTATCGAGTCCCTCGCCGGGTCGCTTAGTCTCGATGGGTATCGCGATAGGGTTACATAACAGGGCAACCTCGTCGGTAGGATTGATGGACAGGAGTGGAAGCTGGGCACGAACACTATCGACTAGGCCGGCAATCTCGACGTCTTCGGAGTCGTATTGAGGGTCGACGTAGACGCAAAAATCGATCTTCTTATCCGGCGCGTAACGAATTCGGTATTCTTTTATGATCGAGGCGGTCGAGCTGGAGCACGGTCAGAGGAGACAAGGCAGAACGCGAGGCAACAGTTACATACCAGGTAGTGACCTTAATCGGTCGTCGAAAAACGCTGCCAATGGCACGGGGACGAAGCCCAAGGCAAAGCAAAGGGAAATGAACTTCGTGATTCCATGCCGTCTCGGATCGACCTAGCCGGAGACAGTCGGCAGCACACTCGAGGAGGTAGAGAACATCCTCGGGACAAGGGGTTGTTCCGAGATCATCGCGACGTGATGAGCAGTAAAACTCGGCATCGGCATATATGAGTGCAAGGTCGGGGTGCAGCTGTTGTGCCGTCGACTCGTTTGATATACCGTGGAGAGCATTCTCTCCAAGTATACCTCGCCCACGACTAAATTGCATCAGCTTGGCGCGAGTGTCGGCCAACGAAGGCGGCAGTATTGAAGGATCGGACATGGCGCGTATCTGTACGGCATGGTTCGACAACGCCATTGCTGCCAGTTGTTTGCGCGGCGATGAGGCGCCTGAGAGGCCGCTCATAGTTGAGTGTGATGTAGACGAGAGGGACGAGGCATCGCTAGGGAGGTGGATGTGCTTGGATGCCTTGGGAGTCTTCTCTTGCTCGCCCGCAGCATCGTCACCGTGATTCGTAGGGTAGTTGTTTGGGATGGGGTTGCCCAAGCTCGAGTTGCCGACCGCAACAGGCATGCCGGTGCCTGTCTTGCGCTTCTTAGACGAAGGCATCTCGGCGTCCACGGAGTTTGGATCGTTGGCAGCGATCTTGGACGATGTCGGGGAGTCGGGAGGTGGAGTTGGGTGCGCAAAAGGCTTAATTGGCTGTTCCAAGGCTTTGGCTCGATCGAGGTAATCCTCACTCGTCGAGCTGTAACTGTGGTTGCGCTTTCGACGTCGTGTTTGGATCGGCTTGGCTGCTTTCGCTGCTAACTCGGCGTCCTGGGGAGGCCAGCTCGGGCTGTCATCGATATCGCGCAGCCACGAAGGAATGTCGATAGTCATCTCAGATAGATTCAAGGAGCTTTGGCAGCTTTCTCAGGCACGACGGCAGTAGTGGTCGTCATATTTCGCGCTGGTCGATAATGGAACATGCTGTGAGGAGTTGACCCAGCAGGGATGGACATGGAATGTTGACTAGACAACCAGCCACAGGTGAGCACAGCCACACTTAGCCACTTGGGCTATGGCTACCCGAGACACGGAAGAAGAAAATCTTGCCAAATACTTCATAAAAAATACTACAAGACTTTAGATAAAATTATTATAAAAATTTTGGTAGCCCCTAGGAATTAATTGGAGGCCCTCTGTGCCCCGGTAGAATGAGCCGGCACGTGATGTTATTGGAATGGTTGTGTTGAAGTCGCATGAAATACGAAGCTCAACTAGGTAGTTGCAATTAAGTACCAACCATAGACTAGATAATGAGACAAAAAAAAAAAAAGGCACTCGAGGCCTTGTCATGGTTATATATTCGCCTTGTCACGTTTTCTTTAAAATCTACCTGCTATGGGTCAAGGCCATGAAGATGGGTAACGCTCAATCCAAAGATACTATTGTCCCACGCATCTCTCGGGCAACGGCGGGCAAAGGTATACCTCAAAGGCTTTGCATGACATTTGGCAAACGAGCTACTCTGGAAATACAATGTCTTCTAAGTGAACCAGACTCGGAGCTAGCTTTTGCGGCTCACTTGCCTCACAATGCCTACTACGATGTCATCCTTTACGACGGCCCAAACACAACATGGCCAGTCCTCGCAACAGCCAAAGGCCTTGGAAAATGGATGCAATACTTTTGGATAAGCCTTCCCTCGCTTTCCGGAGAGACGCTTGATGCCGAGAGGAATTACTACGATGTTGCACCATCAATAGCAAACGCGAGAGATCTCCTTTGTTGCGCGAAGACTTCAGGCG
>JABFFE010002217.1:0-14288 GCA_013623625.1 Fusarium setosum
ATGCAACATAATAACCTTATCTCAATTGACCTTCCAGCTGCATCGCCGAAAGAGTCATCCGGCCTTCGTCAACCTTATCCAAAATGGCCTTCCAAGATGACACTTTGCCAGTTGAATCAAAGGATAATAACTTAATTATACAATTTATTAGGTAACCTTGAAGAGGGTTAAAGTGGCGTTCTCTATTGACCACACTCTTTTTCAACCATCATTGCGAGAGCCTTTAGTTAATGGCTACACTTAGTCAGTCTAGTGTATTCCATAAGATGGAAAGCTGTACTCTTTCAACTGCGTTCGAAGTCTTCGACTTAGCTGAATCTAAGAGAAGAAACAGGACCACTAGCAGAATCGAAGACTTGTAAGACCTCGCGTTTTAATTCTTTTTCCAACAGCCGATTAGAAGAATCTTAGGTTAGAAAGGCGTGAAAAACTGCATCCTCAACACGAGGCATGCAGGAGCCTAGGCGTAGAAGATACTACGGGTTGAGGTATTCTAGGCGATCGTCGTACTCCGTAAAATATTAGAGGTAGATGTCGAAGCCCTCGAGGAAATCACCAATGACATTCATATCCTTGCACGATCCATAGACAACAATATGCAATGTTTTTGGCCTTTGGGTTGCATCGTTGGCTTTCTTCTTTTTGGTTTTGGGACATGAGAGCTTGGTGGTCAGAGTTACCTGATAATTTTGAACAAGATCCCTGATGGCAGGCGAGTCCAAGAGACCAACATATTTGTCGGAATCTTCAGCATGGATCTTGATAATGTTGGATGAGAACCGGAGCTCAACTAGAACGTGCGAGCCGTGTTCAAGGGTAGCAGATGACATGAAATCGACAAGAATCTGACTCTTAGCACATGAAACTATCACGATTGGGTGTGGGTAATCCAACCTCTCCAAAGCAGCAACGTTCGGCTTCACCGTTGCTGGAATAGTCCTCTTGTAGCTGGTTGCCTGGCGTTGGAGGTTCTAATGGGGGCACGAAAGGACACCCTGGCTCGCTAAAGGTAAAAGGGCTGACTAAATTATACTGACTGGGGGCGGACGATAGGCCTGGTGTCAACCGCCTGGGTTCATGGAGACGTGAAGCATCTGGGAAAATCGGCTGTCCAAGACAGGCTCGCTTAGCCTGATCACTATCGGATCCCTCGTTTTCATCGCGAACACCGCGATGTCGTTTGGAAAGGGTAGGTCCAGCCATGATTCCATGTATCAGTGCTAGGCGTACATATTCTAGCGAAGAAGTCGAACAGAGGTAGGTGTCGGAAATGGAAATGGAGGACGGAAATGAGTCGAGGCTGTCAATGAGGCAACCTGCCAGTCCTGTCAGCCTTGCGGTGGGGTTGCCTGAGGCATAGAGTACTCTAAGCCACTCGATTGCCTGTCGCCTCACTCACTCTTTGCCATCACAGTCTTATGGCACTTAGGCGCAAGAGGTACTAGTTTGTTAGTGGGCGAGATTATTACGTTACGACATGTGTGAATATTTCTAGGATGAAACCCTTACTGAAGTTCTAGATTTCCCGTGGGTTGGGATCGAAACCTATCCGCCAGATGACGATATCATGTCGCACTATCGTATGACGGGGTTTTCGAAATAAAGATACATTTTATCGAGCAGTGCGTGGGACCAGGCATTTCATTTATAAACTTGCCAAGGCGTGGGTATGAGGTACGAAGACACCACCATTACAAAACTGGATCCTGACCCCAATATCAATATTTACCTCATTCGCCTATACTGGCTGCTGATAACGACTACACAGTGGAAGAAGCAAAGGAGGTTGTGGCAAATGACCGTATCGATCAGGCCTCTTTGGCTTGGCTCTTCATTTACAACCCAGCGAGCCACCTCGATACGCCAATTTTATTTATCACCTTGGATATTGAGAAATATTCAGCATCCAGTTACAAGAATAAAGATAGGGATATAGTTTACCAGAAGCAATTCCAGCTTGAAAGCAGCCTTAGAAGTATGTACATGAGAATCAGAACAACTAGCTCTCTGGCGTGAGTGAAGGACCAAAGTACCCAGAGTTATGTCCATTACGCAACTGCCTTTACTATTATTGCCTATCTTGGATGCACGGAAGAGTCCCGGAACTTAATTAACATTGGAGGATTATAAATCCCTGCTCGGAGAATGTCGATGAAACGCAATGGTGTGGAGCTCAACCGGCATTTATTGGAGGGAAAATACGTTCCTAGTCGCGGCGTCGCATCACTCGGGAGCATGGACGTTTATGTCGATGCGACTAAGACTACTTAAAGAGCAAACGTCCTGGCAAATCCAAACAAGTTTCACACCACACGATCAAGCCTGGGAGACATTCCCGACGTGGCAAGATGGCCTTCTCACGCTGCTTGACCCTCCTCACTTATTTCTCAACCACGTTCGCCGCACTGACATACCGCGGCGCCGACTGGTCTTCCGTCCTCCTTGAAGAAGCCAAAGGCATCGAGTACACCAACGGCGGTTCGGCACAGCCCCTGGAAAAGATCTTGGCCGACAATGGCGTAAACTCTGTTCGGCAGCGAGTGTGGGTGAACCCATCCAACGGCGACTACAACCTCGACTACAACCTGAAGCTTGCGAAGCGAGCCAAGGCTGCTGGATTGAGTGTCTACCTGACTCTCCACTTCAGCGACACATGGGCTGATCCTTCTCACCAAGCCATCCCGTCTGGCTGGCCGACCGGCATTGACGACCTTTCATGGAAGCTCTACAACTACACCCTTCAGGTCTCCAATGCTTTTCAGTCCGCGGGTGTAGCACCCGCTATTATTTCCATCGGCAACGAGATCACCGCCGGTCTTCTCTTCCCCACCGGCTCGACATCGTCATACTACAACATCGGTCGCCTTCTCAACTCTGCAGCATACGGCATCAAGGATTCTTCTTTGAGCCCCAAGCCCAAGATTATGATCCACCTCGACCGTGGCTGGGACTGGGACACCCAAGAGTATTTCTACACCAAGGTGCTTGACGGTGGCAAGTTGGCTCTGTCTGACTTTGACATGATGGGTGTTTCTTACTATCCCTTCTACGGGGCCGGTGCAACTTTCTCAGCATTGGAGTCGTCCTTGAGCAAGATGGCTAGCAAATGGGGCAAGCAAATCGTCGTCAGTGAACTCAACTGGCCGACTTCGTGTCCTTCGCCCAAAGAGGCTTTCCCAAGCGACATGAAAGACATTCCATTTTCTGCCGATGGTCAGGCCACATTCATCCAGAAAGTGGCGAGCATTGTTGCCAAGGTGAATGGCGGGGCGGGATTGTATTACTGGGAGCCGGCTTGGGTGGACAACCAGGCATTGGGGTCATCCTGCGAGTCTAATACACTTTTCGCATGGCCAGGAAAGGCCCTTTCGAGTCTTTCTGTCTTCAAGAAGATTTAAATAGGACTGTTTGGGAGTGCCCTGCTACGAAGAATATAATGCGATCAAGATGCAAATACGAGGGAATATGTTTGGCACGACCAGCTATGCGATCCTCTTTATTCAGCTACTTCAACTTAAGGTTAAAAACTCCTAACATCAGGTTTCATCTATCCCGAATTTGCCGCGCAAAATCTTTCAGGGATAGAAAAGGTGGCTAGGGGGTAGATTAGTTCATACCGACGACCCGGAGCGTCATTGTCAAGAAACAAGACAGGAACCACCTTTTGGTCGTCTAGACTGTTTCATTGACATAGCTAGCCTAGCCTAGCCGGCCCGTGACTGAAGAGATGGTCTGAATGTGTAATTTGGTTCGGTGTGTTCATTCCTGGGCGCAAGTCATCAAGGTGCCCAACTAAGAGTGATTCAGTCTATTGAGTGTGATCGCCAATCAGCCTTCGAAGATAATCAGCTGTGGCGCAACTATCCCTGTTCCATATTGAGTACCAATTGCAAGCCTGGACTTAAATAAACCAACAAGGTATCTGTGGCGGATGGGGGGGTTCAGGGCCATGGCAGATCAGTGAAGGGGACGACAAACATAAATATTCCCATTGGAGCTCCGAATCTGCAGTCTAAATCATTATTCACTGAATCATTCCCCCTTTTCTATACTTCCACCGTCTCAAAATGGCTCTGCGACTCTCCATCCTTGCGTCAGTGGCCATGGCGGCCGCCCAGACCACCACACTAGACATTCTGTTCCCGGTCGAGGGCATCAAAACCATGTACGGCACCGTTGTTGACGCCAGTCCCGAGGTCACCACGTACGCCCTACACTGCGGCGAGAATGTTGACAACGTCCAATGCCACATCCTCAACACCCAGACCGTTCTTGAGGGCCCGTCCACTCTCTCCATCCAGTATTCTTTTGCTGGGGACGATAAGGCGGGATATTTGTAGGTTCTCATATAACAAATTCCCGGTTCAAAGCGTGGGGTTGCTAATACACTCGTCAATCAGCTCTGAGGATCTCGCGTGCAAGCTTGACAAGCAGAAGGGAGCCGCTACGTGCCACGTCGAGCTTGCGTCCGAGGTTTCCAAGGGCAAAACCTTTTCGACTTCACTTGTCACCACAAACACCAATTTGAAGACTCTCATGGTCCCTGTCGTCATCACCGAGGGCGTCGACAAACTCGGCGGCGCGGATTCCACCACCCCTTCCCCGGCATCGGCAACTGGCTTGATAGTCACTCCGGCAGCAACAACTGGTCTGTCAGGGTACCAGACTCCTGGGGCTCAAGGCGACTCTGAGTCGAGCCTAGCATATCAGACACCCGCCGCGTCGGCTCCGGCAGTTGAAGTCAACGGTGCTGCCGCCATGGGCTCACGAAACTACATTCTAGCCGGTTTGTCTGCCATTGCCGCCGCTTTGCTTTTGGCATGAGCTACCCTCAAAGAAAACACCGCTGTGAAAGGCAGTACACATAGAATTGGGCTGTTTACACAAGCCGTCACGTGGTTCTCGATCGTTTGTGGTTTTGAGGCCGAACTGAAGACCTATGGACATTTATGCTAGTACCATTCTTGAACACAACTGTATAATTAATAATACTTTAATGAACACAACCAGTCTTTCTCTCTAATCTACTTGTGCCTGATGATCCAATAAACCACCAAAATTCTATAGACTTGGTGAGTGGGTTTTCCCCTGATAGTGTGATGTGTTTAGGTCAAAGGTTATTCACACCAGGCTTCACTGTATTTGGCTATCCTTTACACGCAACCCATGAACAAAACATGCTAGATATAGACATTCATCAGCCTGTAGCCGTATGACTGACCATTCCAAGACCTCTTTGTGGTGAACCATGATGATTTCAGCTGATATGCTGTGCCAATTACTATTATCTCTGCCACCTTCAGACAGACGGTCAGAGGAAACACAATAGCAAAAGAACACAGTTATAGGCTGTGCCAAAGTTTCATTCCTCGTCATGTACTTGCTGAACATTTTCCTGTGTAGCATCCTGTCTGCCAAACCTCCGAAACTCATTCTTCATAGTGTTGCTCAGGTTGACCGGCCGTACCGTCTCCATAGCCTGTGAAAAATGACGCCGCCTCAGCATTCGCTCGTCGGTATCCTCAGTTTGCTCATCGACACACAGTGTTGCGGCGGTAACGCATAGGTTCTTCAGGTCAGAGCCAGTATACTTGTGAGTCTGCTTGGCGATCAGGGTAGGGCTCAGGCCTCGTTCCAGGGTCTCGCCACGGAGCAACAGCTTGAGGATGCCCTCTCGCTCCCCCATGCTGGGCATGTCGATTTTAATCTGGACGGGCGCCCGTCGTAGGACGGCCGGGTCTAGATCGAAGGGCCGGTTTGTGGCTAGCAGGACGAAGGGGGAGTTGACACCGCTCATGAGGCCGTCCCAATCCAATAGAAACTGGTTGATCATTGAGCGTAGGTGCCGCTTCTCGCCGGCTTTCCGTGCGCCAAGCATGGCATCGGCCTCGTCGACGAAGATAACGCATGGATGAAGCTTACGGCCCATGGAGAAGACGGCTTTGATCACCTTCTCGTCCTCGCCATGGCATTTTTGCCAGAGCTCGGCCGTTGAGATGGCGAGCATGTTGCAGCCGCACTGTTTAGCAAGACCTTTGGCCAGGAGTGATTTCCCCGTACCCGGCGGGCCCCAGAGGATTGCGCCGGTGACACGGTTGCCCTTGAGAACACCGTGATTGAAGGCTTTCTTGCGGTCAAGCGACAGCCTTGTGACTCGCTCCAGCTGTCTAATTATGGAAGGGTCGATGAAGATGTTGTCGTAGTTGGGTGGAATATTGTCTGCGTGCAATGTGAGCAAGATCCGGACATCGACAACTATGTTATAATATGGCAAGAGGTAAGATCCATACCAATATTCACAATGCATTCCAGTAGCATGTTCTCAAACCTGTTTGCCACAAGAGACTTCCATTTCCACATCTTTCTGGCATGCTGCCGAGACGGACGAACCCCGTCCCGAGATGCCTGAGAGTCAAGATCACTATCCCATGCTTCGTCATCTTCACCCTTCCCGCCCTTCTCCTCGTCGGAGTCAGAGCCATACTCCTTCCTCCCAGCCCAACTGCGTGAGGAGTAACGGGATCGATTCGCTCTAAAGCGTGAGGAAGCCTCTGAGTATGCGTCGTCTACTACGACATTGACGCCAAGGTTCTGGTCATTATTCTGGGACGTACTCGATTCATGAATGGCCTGGAATGAGCTTGGAGGTCTTGAATCATAGCCGGGGCGGGATGGTGTTGTCAAATTCCCATCGGCGTCATGTATTATCAATCCTGGGACTTGTGGCCCGGCATCAAGTTGAGCCTGTGTCTCATCGGCCAAAGCAGGAAGCTCCGTCGAGACGTCTACGTCCATGACCACCGCTAAGTGGTCGCTATTCCGACCGAAAGCTCCGTCCGTAGGACCGCTGGGCTCTGCGGTTCTTCGCTTTGGGGTAAACCCGGCGAGGCCCTTGGACCTATAGTATGCCAGCTGATACGCCGTCAGGCTGTGATCGTCATCAAGAGCGTCTGTGTTGGTCATGGTTGAGTGTGCTCTTAGTGAAAGTTATTGTGAATCAAATACGATAGACAAAATCGTTTCTTTGACGATAGTTTGGTTGAAATGGCGGCCGTGGCCTTCTGAGGCATAAGCAGTCTGAAAGCTTGAGTCGAGAATCTGGTTCTGGGTGACAAGCGGCTCTGGTATCTCGGTAGTGGTGACTTGTAGGCCCGCTTTCCTCTCAGAGCCTTCAGCAGGCTCACATCACGTCATGCAGATTGACATGTCAGCTTTGCTGCAGTGTGCCAATAAAGATATGCAGAGCCCTGCTTGCCTAAGGACCAGCCCAAACTGGCTGAGATCAACAACAATACAATGCAAGTTTCAGCTAACTACTAGCCGTCAGCCTGCACAGGTCCTTGCGGGCCTCAATCTAACTACGTCCGTCTCCAGTGGCATCTGCACTTTCGCCCGAGAAAGTCGGCACGTCCGAGAATTGTATCTTCATCACAGCCAGTCAGCATGAGCTGATCGCCCAACTCGGCTTCAGTGGCTGTGGGCTTCCACGGGGAACAGGACAGTGTGCCGCCGGAAACGCTTATGGCTTGAGTAAAGAGGGAGTCAAGACGGGTACCCTCAACCCACTGCCCCATCGAGACTCTCGCTGCCACATGAGCATCTCTCAGCCTTATTCAACCTCCCAGCTTGATCCAACATCCAAAATCTTTACCTAACTTATCACTCGGTAGACCAAGACGTTTCACTTAGCTGGCCATCCCACGGTTCGCGACAACCCCTTCCATGGCCGACAAACAAGACAGCAGTTCCTCGACTGCTCGAGAACCGTTAGGCACTGCGAAAGAAGTAGAAGTCCAACCCACTCCTCGCCAGACCGTGAAGCAGAAAACTCAGGGTCAAGCTTGCCGTCGCATACGCTCCCAGCCCGTTGATCCAGCCGTTCAGCGCACACAGAAATCCAAGACCTCTCAAATCCATCAACTGGCTTTGCCCAAGCGAGGAGAAGACGTGAAATGTAGTCTTGAATCCCTCTTGACGAAGCTGAAGCCCAAGACTACGGGCAAACCATACCCTGAGTTCGACAGCTTGGAAGCATATCAAGTCGATGATGGAGGTGTCCTAGCCCTGCGCGAAGCAGAAGCCAAGAGGCTTGTTAAAATCGTTCGTCACCCAAAAGATGCTGTAATTATGGGGTCCAGCGACTACTTGGAGTGCTTCGGGGCCAACGAAGCTGGATACCGGCAGCTTTCCTCGATGGCGCAGGATATCTCAACTGCCGTCAGTCTATGTCTCCTCGACAACGAGTGCGTCAAGGTTGAATTCTGCAACCGGATTGCAAACCGCGAGCGACTCCAAAAGCTGGTACAACAAGCTCGAGTAGCTGCCAACGCTGATGTCAACGCGGCTGTCGAGGACTCTGATTCTCGGATCCGGGCCATGTTCAACATTGTTGACTATATCTCGGCCCTCCTTGCCCGACTGATCAGTCAGACAGCTGATGGCCAGTTCTGGCTGGAGAATATTCTAGCCACCTTGGTCGCACAAACTGCCAAAGTCAAGTTCCTCCTAGTCGATATCGTGGCCAACGCGGTAGTGGCGGCAGACACCGGGAAACAGACCTTAGATCATAGCGATGATTTTGGGGGCGTGTCCGTAACCATCGAGGGCGACGAGGAAGAGTGCGAAGAGGCTCTGAGGATGATCAATGCCAACATGAAGGAGGGTCTAACGTCCGATGAAGAGGCAGATATTGCTTCGTTCTGTGTCAACCAGAACAAGTATCGGTCAGGGCTCAACGCCGCAATGAGATACATGTTGTTATCACTACGTCACACAAACTTGTCCGGGCTGCCAGCGACGACATACGAGATGTGCCTGGTGGTATATGAAATCGGATTTGAAGGGTTCAAGGTGAGCATTCTCCATCTCAGCCTGCAGGTGGAATACAATTCTGACCTAAATTCCGTGGACAAGACTGTCCTCTTTCAGGACCGAGACCTGGAGTACTCTGCCTCCTCCGATCGGGATGTCCTCAACACGGCTCAGTCTGCTCTTATCATGTTGAATCAGGTCCTCGAGAAGCTTCACGCCCAAAAGCCAAAAGGTCAGAGCAATACTAGTCAGACCAAGATCGAATGGGTGTACCACGAGCTCGAAGATCCCCTGGGTACAGTTGATTATACACAACTGGAGCCTCGAGACATACCACTCACCTCTTTGTCCGATGTTGTTACGGCCATGATTCCACTAATTGCTACTAGCCCTATTTTGCTGGCAGACTTTACAGGCTTTCGTACCATGATGGCTTTGGCGGGCGACGCCAAGGATGTTGTCCAGTCGTTTCAAGAAGGTCAATTTGGAGCCTTTTGTCGACTTTACACCAGAGAGTTTGACGAAGAAGCCAAGGGCAGGGAGATACTACGGCTTTCCCAGGCCTTTGCAAGCCATAGCTTTTCGCGCTGCCGGCTTCTGGCTAACAAAGACACGGAGTCTGAGTCTATAAATGTCGAGGCCCTGGAAAAGCTCGGTAAATGCTGTGACAGGATGGACGGCTGGGTGATTGACGAGACGTCTGTCACCATCCCCTGCCGACGCTATGTCTCTACCGTCATAGTAGCAGCATTAGTTCTTGCTGGCGGTGGGCTAACCATCGGCTTCACCGTCGGCGAGCGCATCGATGGCGTCGATCCCTTCAATCTGGCCACCTATGCCTGGGTGCTGGCCGCGTTCATCATTCTCATCTGCAAGGCCGTTCTAGTGGAAAACTGGGCATGGAGTGACTTTCTTCGACTCCGGGTACGCTGTCGCTCAGTCTCAGAGCTGGCTGCCACCACTGGTCTGCCCGAACAGGTCATCATCGCCAAGCTGCTCCACGACGACTGTGGGGATGGCATTTTGCTGACCAGAGGGCCATTCAACTCGGTGTTTCGAAACCAGACAGATGAGTCGGGCGGCTTCTCGATTGACCGGCCCATCAAGCCTTCGACGCTCATTCTAAGCGGGCTCGCCCTTCTCAAGGTTGTGACACCACGCGGCCACGCTCTAGTTTGTCTGGACCACCGACGCGGAGCCTTTTTGACGGCAGTGCAGCATCAAGGACCCGAGGGGAAAGAGCGTCTCATTTGTGAAGATGTCAACAGACATACCAAGGACAACGCAATGAAACGCTGGGGCAGCGACAGGCCGGCCAAGCTGCATCTGACAACGGCGAAAGATTTCAAGTGGAAGCGAGTCCAAGGCTTGTATGATTTTAGGAAGGTTGAGGTCGTTTTTACGTAACTACATCTGGGCCAGCCTGGTGGTTGATATCTAAAGAACCTCTGTGCATCTTGTAGAACAGCGGCAGTCGCTACGTACTTGTGTGCAAAGTGAGGGCATTCACATTTAGAATATCAAGAGAGATGTAAGGGCCAGGTGCGTTGGCTGGATACAAAATAGTCCTCGCCAGCGTGAACGGCTCACATGTCTGACTCGACCAGAAATGTAGACGTAGGATCCATCGAGCCCCAGGTGCCAGCCGAGTTGTGCCGAGCCTTGTTGTCGAGGGCTTCCAAACAAAGCGGGGGCACAAGAGAGGCATGGCACAAATCTGACAGTGTGCCACTGTCACATTTTGCCGCACTTTAATTGTGGATAGGTTAAAGGCTGTCAGATGCATCCCTGCCGTGCACTTTCATCACACCGAACTAGCCCCTATTATTCCTGGTTTTCAGCTGCTACATGGTCGGCTCCTCCGTCACTTGAGCCCTCTTTTCTCCGCACGTTGGCAATACATCATGCATGTTACGGCAATGCGGTGCTGACTTGTTTCTTGCATGTTTGCTTGGGTAGGTACCTTGACTGGGTATGCATCCCAGCCCGACGCTCCAGAGCCTCCGAAAGCCGCATGGGTGAGTTTGATCTTTACGATATTTGTCATCGATATCAATTCGATTCAATTTATTTCAAGTACACACGCTCTCTCTCCTCCCTTACTTCCCGTGCCTCATCTTTCGTACTGGGTTGAGTAAAAAACAGACCAAACACAACTATACTCTATTAACCCAGCCACTTCATCGACAATGTCTTCCAACTCCGACGACAATTCTCCGTCATCCCCAGAGCAGCCGCTTCATCAATTAGAGGAAGGAAATTGCTTGACCGTTCCTGACCCGGCATCTCCGCCAGAGACCCTGAACCAAACAGAGGAAGACCCTCCAGAGTCACCACTACCCATAGTCGATCACCAAGAATCTACTACAGGTGAGACAACTGGCGATCCAGAGCTCGACCTAGGTGGCGGCACAAGCACCGACAATCCGGATACTATCCAGCCTTCTTCGACGAATGAGGCCCCGGAGCCCGCTCTCAGCATAGAAAACAGAAACATCCCGGGCAATCCAGAGGAGTTCCCAGAATCACCTACCAGAAATCAACCAACCCCAGTAGAGCCAACATCTCCGTCCCCTGTTGCATCCGGAAGTCCCGTCTCACACGGGCAGCCAGATGTGAATCCGAAGAGAGACCCTGATACTGGCTGCGACGATGAGTCAAGCCAACCCCCTGCCCCGCATCTCTATCAGTCTAGACATGGATCGACAACTACGTCGACCCATGAATCGAGACACGACGAGGACGACGAGAACGACGAGGGTGGCGGGGGCGACGAGGACGACATCAACAGATCCAAGAGCCCAGAGCACGATCCATTCACAGAAAGGGATAAAAGACCCAGTTCATCAGAGGACGGAGAACCCTTGCCATGGCTTCCACCCAGGCTTGAATATGAAGGCGTGCCAAGCGAAATTTGCGCGCAAAGAGTATGGGAGCGACAGAAGAAGCAGGGCCAGGAGAACAAGGCCTTGGATTCGTTGATGGACATGGTCGGCCTAGAAAGCATCAAGAACGAGTTTCTCAAGATCAAAGGAATTATCGAAGCAGCGAGGCAGCGGAAAGGCTCGTTGAGGCGGCAAGACCTGAACTTGGCTTTGCTTGGGAACCCTGGCACAGGTAAAGCGAATCTCTGGCCCGATGTAGTGAAGCTACACAACCATTTTTTTTTATCTCTTTCTAGGGGCTGACTTCCGATTCTTCAGGCAAGAAGACTATAGCGAGAATCTACCGAAACTTCCTCATAGAATGCGGCGTGTGGGAGGACGGCGATGACGTTCCCTACCTGTCTGCGTCTGGGCTAAATCTCCAAAGGAATGGCGATGTCGAGGAGTTTGAGAATGAAATTGAATCTGATTCTGAAACGGGACAGGTCTGTGGTTTCTTTTTTCTTTAAGCATTCTATGATAGCAAAGGTACTGACTAAAAGGGTTTCCGTCGACGGATTCTAGTTCTTCTTCATCGAAGACCTTGATCATGTAGATCCAGACATTCAAGCTCGATTACTGGGTGCCCTTGCACGCCATGGCCATAACCTAGTAGTTGTTGTGGCGGGCAGCGTGATGGGCGTGACCAAGGTCCTTGGGAGCTTGCCGCACGGAAGATGGCTATGCTGGCGAAGACTTCAACTCGACGACTACGACGATGATCAACTCGAGACTATTCTCCTTCGTCTCATTCATCATAGTAACTTACAAGTTGATGGCGGTGCTGAAAGTCCGTATCCGCAGATAGCTGCTAGGCGTGTTGGTCGAGGTCGGCTTGCATCTGGGTTTGGAAACGTGCATGACCTGGAACTATCATTTGCGCAGATGCTTCAGCGGCAGTCCCACCGGCTGGAGAAAGCTAAAGATGAGGCATTGAGGCAAGATGACATCGTCAACACTACAAACCACGAGAAAACAATCGGGGCCGAAGATACCGGATCAAGAACCAGACAGGAACAAGACGGTAGAGGCGGCGAAGTTGCTGCTGAGAGCAGGGCGGCCTACATTACAGACGAGAAGGAAAAGTCTATTGATGCCGCAGAACCAGCCATCAGTTACAAAGATGGGGAGGATGAGCATTCCAGAGCGAACGGAGTGGATAAGAGCTTGACAGACGAGGACTCCTACAGCATTTCTTGGCTTTTCGAAGTCAAAGATGTGAGCAGTGAGGGAACAAGTCCTGAAGGGCCACATCCAGAGAGTCTTATCCTCACCATGGAGGATATTATGGGGCCCGAGCCGGCAGATGTACGAACATCTAGCCAAGCGTGGAGAGAGCTTGAGAAGATGGCCGGGCTAGAGGACATCAAAAAAGAGATTGGAGCACTAATGCTTCTTTCAAAGACCAACTACCGCCGGGAGCTCCTAGGCAAGGAGCCTCTCCAGACATCTCTGAACCGTGTGTTCCTTGGCCCTCCCGGGACAGGCAAGACAACGGTTGCGAAGCTCTACGGGCAGATACTTGCCGAAGTTAGCCTCCTCTCTGGCCGAGAAGTCGTTTTCACAACCCCTGGTGATTTCATTGGACAGTATGTTGGAGAGTCAGAGGTTAGGACGAGGAACATTCTGGACTCAACAGTCGGAAAAGTGCTGGTCATTGATGACGCGCACATGTTCTACCAGGGCAAAGAAACGGACGACTACCGGCTGGGGTGCATTGATGTCTTGGTGTCTCGAATCCATAACAGGCCAGGAGAGGACCGCAGTGTCATTCTTATCGGGTATCCTCGTGAGATGGAGGAAATGTTCCAAAAGTGCAATCCTGGCCTTAGAAGACGCTTCCCGCTTGAAGAAGCCTTTCGCTTCCAGGACTACGACGATGAGCAGCTGAACAAGATTCTGAGGATCAAGATGGACAAGGAGGAGATCACTGCCAAGAAGCAGGCCATGGATGTGGCTGCAGAGGTTCTTCGTCGTGCGAGGGATCGCCCGAATTTCGGAAATGGCGGCGACGTTGACAACCTTTTGAACCAGGCCAAGGCCCGCTTTCGTGAAAGAACTCGAAGGAACGGCTCGGAGACGGAGAACTTGAATGCCGCAGATCGAGTTGGGGAAGACGGGGACAGCGAGGTCCTGGACGATGGAGTCGTTGATTATGAGCCTCCGACTATAGTCCTAGAGCCTGAAGACTTTGACCCAGATTGGAAAAGAGGTTCCGAGACAGGCGGCGGATCATCGCTCTTTGAGGGAATGCTTGGGTTCGAAGACATCACAAAGCAGTTCGAAGGCTACCAAACCATGGCAGCCAGTATGCGACGCCTCGGAAAAGACCCAAGGAAGAGTATCCCGTTCACATATGTTTTTAAGGGGCCACCGGGAACTGGAAAGACGCAAACAGCCAGGATCATTGGCAAGATCTTCTACCGGATGGGTTTTCTCTCTACCGATGAAGTCATCGAGTGCTCGGCTAGCCACCTCATCGGCCAGTACACGGGTCACACCGCCCCTAAAGTCATTGACCTCTTCGACCGCGCCCTGGGAAAGGTTCTCTTC
>JABFFE010002221.1:0-14215 GCA_013623625.1 Fusarium setosum
AGATATATCTATACCTATTATAAGTTTTAAGTTAAAGAGTTATAATTTTAGATACCCTTACTTATCTCCTAAAGGTACTTTAGATATTTAGGCAGGGTACCTAATTTAAGATGAGGACTAGTTAAGCGACGCCTAAGATAGGCCTAAGCCACCCTCTATAAAAGCAGCAATACGCTATGTCGATATTCTCCTTCTAAAACATGGCAGACAGTTGCGGATCCAAATCTAACAACGGACCCTGCTGGTTCCTTGCCAAGATTTTCAGAGTCTGCTCGATAATAGCCCTGCCTCTGGACGCGCCTGACCACGTCACTTCCAGGTCTCGTAAGAACCGGACGCATTTCTCCACGTGGGCGTCTGGTTTTTCGGGAGGTTGGTCTTTCATCCATAGCCTGGTGCCCTTTCTGTCAATTTCGAGACTCTTGAAAATGCAGGACGGTACTTACGGAGCCAGGCCAGAGATGGTCAGGTAGTGGACGGATAACGCCAGGTAATGCGAAGGGGGGACAAAGTCCCGGACCAGTTCCGCCGCATTAATGCAACTACGTGCGGCGCTGATGCAATCTTTGACCGGTTCGAGCTGGTCGAAGGAGTGGTTCCTGTTGCAAAACGTTCTGACCGTATCAGTATGTTGAAAAACATCTCCCAGTGGCCTTACCTATACAGATTGAGGCGCGAGCCCGCATGGATGAGGAGAACAAGGACAGACATGGTCAAGTTTGGACTTCGGTCCAGGGAGCCACTAGGATTGGTCAGTGAACTCCCAACATCCGCTGCGATAATGTTCACGGTCGAGAAGGGGGACGTACTTGGTACAGAAGCGGATCTCGTCCGGCAAGTCATCCAGCCACTTATCCAGAGACGCGTCCAGTCTCATGGCCAGGCTCTCCATCCGTCTTGGACTCTCTGACGCGCCAAGGCTTGCCATTCTGGACGGCGATTGGAGACTCTGGATCTCGCCAGATATCCGACACAGCTGCACAAGCGCCAGGAAGCCTAACAGAGGTGAACTCGAAGCCGGCCGCGCGGGACTACTGGTCGCAACTTCAATCTCTTCGTCGGCAATGGGCATGGGCAACGCGCAGCTGCAATCACCATCGTTGACAGCCATTGGCCTTCCGAGACAGACTGATGTAACTCTGCGGTCATCAGTACATGTGGCCGAGTTTAGATTAACCTAACCTACCTGTCAAGACAGTAGATGCTCCACCAAATCCGCCGAGACATCTCTCTGTCTACTGAAGACACCCTCGCCGTGTCCGGCGTCTATCCAAGTAAGCACCACTCGAAATCGATATCATAGACACTTACCATCAGCCCGCTGAGATGCATGCCAAGTTCCTGGGCAGTCCTGACAGCCTGCCCGGCAAAATGCCAGCTTGACGCGATGGTATTCCAGGCAGAGCAGCACATCGACACGAGCGCCAGACACTGCGTCCGCTCCCTATTCGACTGTCCGGTCGTAGAGTAGTGCAGCAGCAGCGCCTTCTCGTAAAACTCCCAGCCAGGAAAGCCCTTGTGGTTTCCTTCCGGCGCTACCAGGCTCGATGCGCAGGCGCAGACTGCGAAGAAGACAGACAGGAATCCCCTCTCCCGTGGGGCATCCTTCTGGTGCATGTATAGGCGTGCGTAGCGATCTAAGAACTGAGGTTTGTAAAGGACGGGGAAGGTATAGTGGAGGTGGTCAAAGTAGAGTCCGACAAGCGTGTCTGCAATGTACCGTGCCGGTAGACTCAGATCGTCAGGCTTGGGCAGATATGACAGCTCGCGCCATCTGAGTCCTTGGACCAGAAATGGTATCTCGAGCGAAAGCTTCTCATCTTCCGGTAATGTCCCATGTTGTCTTGCCAGGAACGGATTCGATGCTTGCGGCTGCGCTAGCGCCAGGCTCTGGATTGCCTGCGTGAGCAGCGCATTGCTCGCGCCTCCGATGAATCTCAAACTTCCATACGAGTCGGGGACGAGCGAGCCCAAGATCTCGGGCGCTGGGTCACTCTGGTGGCTCAAATCAACGGGCTCACCCGCAGGCTCATCATCAACCTCCGGTTCGAAACTCTGTGCAGTAGACCTATGGTCAAAAAGCTCAGGCTCTACAAAAGCACATTCCGGATTTGAAGGAGCACTTGGTGCCAGCTCGGTATGAGACGCCCAGTCCAGGGGGTCCATGAAGGGCTGCAAACTCTCAGCAACCTGACCCAGTTCCGTAGTCGCAAACTCTCGCGAAGCCATCACCTCAGAGGGCAACTTGTCAATAGCATGGGTCAGCTGGGTTGTCACCGTCTCCAGTCTCTGACAAAGGGCATCCAGCTGTTGAAATCGAGCTTCAAACATGGTAGCATAGCTATTCAAGATCAGGTCATGTCCCGTTAGCTGGGTGGGTTACGGACTTGCGGCTGCTGGATGCATTGTCGTTACTGCCAGGGTATTCACACGTTAGGGCTCGAGAACTGCAGTTGTGGCAGGGATTGTTGCCGTCGCATTTCACCTGGGAACATCAGTTTCCGCCTTGGGTTCGAATGGCAACCTCAGACCTTCTTACGTCGACAGGTAACGCATGCCTGCCAGACACGCGGCGCAATCACGTCGCTTGGTTCTCTACTCATGGCAAGGGAGGCAGGATTCAGTTACCTCGTAGACGAGAAGAAGGAATACGACACAATCGTTGCCCAATCTCAGTCGCGACAAACCCCCAACCAAAGCAACCTTTGCAATATCGACAGAGAAACTGACTAGAGCAGGGCAACCATTGCTCGGAAACAAGTTCTGTCACCGAGTGCGGAGTCATGAAGCGCTAGCCTATCGCCCTCTCGCGTATCCTTTTCCATATCCTTATCCCTGGCTACTTGATAAGAGGGAACTAGGCGGCTAATCACCAGGGCCGTAGCCGACAGTCGGCTAACGGTTTGTTAAACAGATAAGGTCCACGTCTCGGAGGCAGCCCCTCGCCCCGCAGGGAGCGTCTCCTTTAAGGGGCGCCAGCCCACCATTCATTTTTGGGGGGCGAGACTCCGGCCCGAGCTCCGGCCGACACATTCGGGGCGATCAACACCGACCGAGTAGACATAGACATGATGGGTTTAAAAGGATGGCAGCTCAATTGCAAGTATGTAGCCCTTATCAACCATTTCCCCTGACTTGTCGCCGGCTCCCTTCGGCATCATGTCCAACCAAATTGCCTCTCCAATGACCACATCGGGCAAGACGCGTCTTCAACAATCCCTCGATCGAGCCAAGGAACGCCAGGGTCCCAGCCTGGGGCAATGGCTCGCCTTTCCCGGCTACACGCTCGCAAGAACCATCGCCCCTCTAGGAGAAGACGTGAGTGTCCTTCTTCCTCTCCCATGTTCAATACTAACCCTTGTCCAGTGGGTGCTTATCGACTGCGAGCACGGCAACATTGACGACCACAACATGTACCTCCAGATCGGCGCCATCTCCTCCAGCGGCGTGTCGCCAGTTGTGAGAGTCCCCGCTGGTGAGCCGTGGATGATCAAGCGCGCACTCGACGCCGGAGCCCACGGCATCATGGTGCCCATGTGCGAGACCAGGGAGCAGGCGGAGCAGCTCGTCCAGTCGGCCAAGTATCCGTCGGAAACCTACCCAGGGGGGTTCCGTGGTACGGGCGCCATGTTTGCGCCCGCAGCTTTTAACCTGACGGGACGGGATTACTTGCTCAAGGCGAATGACAAGGTCATGATATTTGTGCAGATTGAGTCGCGGAAAGGGGTCGAGAACGCCGACGAGATTGCCAAAGTAGATGGGATCGGTGAGTCACCACAACTCTGCCCAGCCCGTGTGCTGACTCGATCTAGATATGCTCTTTATCGGACCAAACGACCTCGCATCGTCTCTTGGATACGTGGCATTTGACCACGCTACGATTCCCGAGGTCCAGCAGGCAACTCAGAGAGTTCTCGACGCGGCGCTAGCAGCAGGGAAATACGCAGGGCACTTTGCTCTTGATGCAGTGACAGGCAAGTCAAATCGAAACAGGGCTCTGGAATACTACACATACTAACACTAATATCCAGCTGCCCAAAGGTACAAGCAAGGCTTCCATTTTGTGAACTGTGGTGCCGATATTGTCGCTCTGATTTCATCCATGTCAAGTGAGATTCAAAAGGTAAAAGAGCTGACACACGAGCCTGCTGCAGTAGATATAAAGAAGGTGCATAAGGACAAAGGTATGGTGGAAGACGTTAAAGAGATACATGTCAGTAATGGAACAGATAGACAAATATATTAAAAATCATCCAGTTCATAGGCTCAAGTAATATGTTTGGTAGAACACTTTGCTCCGTATCTCTGAACCGTGCTGGAAATTTGATTCATGTTTATATCTATATTCAAGGGCCTTTAGATGGCCTACCTGCAGGTGACAGCATCAGTTAACGCTCAATCTAAATGAAAGTAATAATAAGTAACCAATACGAAATGTCGAACCTTATTAACATTTCAGTCGTTACGTGGTCTGATACTTAAGAATCTAGAGAACTAGTAGTTGTTCTTGCAAACTGGTTGACCAGAAGATTTGCAATTGATACCAATGTTGATCTTGTTCTACAACACAGAAGAATAACCGGCATGCCTCGATAGAGTGTCGCCATTGAGGCTCAGGAAGTCCTGTTCGTGGTGATATCCATCCGAGAGTGTGCCCTTGTACGGCTTTGACGGCATCTTGAAACTAGGGGTCCGATTTGACTTCTGGATTAAAGACTCGTAACCGGCTCAGTCGGTGATTGCTAAAATGACAGATCTTCAACATTGAGTTTTTGGCAGAACCCTTGCACGCTTGGCAAACTTTAGTTTAATGGCATCACCAAATTCATCATAAAAGAAATAAAAGAAATAAGAGTTTCTCTAAATTACGATCAGCCCATTTCGAGAATCCTACAAAACTTTGTCCAAATGCCGTGATGGTGGAGTTGAGGGTCGGCAAAGTAAGTCGGTAGGTTCTATGATTTGACCGCACACACTTCAGAGCAGGTACCCTAGACTCCTAAAACATGTGCATATTTCCTCGTGTATTTGCGTGCGCTGTCTATGGCTAAAAAAACATGAGACTCGACGATGCCCTTGGGCCGTAGCAGGCCAACCTCTCTCATAATTTTTAATAACTATATTAGGCTATAGATGATGAGGCTCTGGGCGTCCTTATGATGATCTTTTGGTTCTTTTCGTAAACTCATCCTGTGGTCGCTTTCCTGCGGGTCAGGTATTCTCGGCGTCAGCGGCGTCTACCGGACACGACATGGATCATGTACATGCAGTCCTTGCCAAACAGGGCTATGTGATGAGCATTGCATAAATCTTGGCAGGTAATGATTGGCCGGCTCGCCCAATCCAGTGCAAACATTCGAGACTCCCATCCATGATTTGCTGCATCGGATCGAGCACCATCTGCACTTTCAACCTCCAAAGCAAAGGTGCAATAAATTGGCCCCCAACGTGGCGCCCGGTCTATTGAATGTCGTCAACTCGAGGTGACAAGCTAGGAACGATGTGGCTCAGCTCTAGCTGTCTAGTCAGGACAAAAAAAACAGACTGGCTACAGTGGTCACAAGCGCCGTGTGTTTTCTGGCCATCGTTTCACCACAGGAACACCGCCCCGTGATCAAAGGAGGCGCCGTAGGAGTCAAAGAATGGGTCGCACAGGTCAAAGCTTGTGCTGCTGTAACATTGACCTCGGACTGTTGGACTCCATTCCAACGCAGGTAAGCGTGCATCTGCCTGCTCCTGAGCACATTTCCCTCATGTCAGCTCTGACCCGCATACCTACGGAGACTATGGGCAAACTTCCCCCCGTGTCCTCCGCGCTGCAGCAATTCTGGGCCCGGCTGCTCGGAAAACCCGGCACTGTGACCGGCCGGAGGCGTTTGACGGCGCCTTGTCTGGTTCACAGCCGGTGACATTTCGCCATAGCCTCCCCGAATAACGGGAGATTGTCAGTTTGTAAACAGAGCAAAACGAGCACTGTTTCTGCGGCGGCCGCTCCCCCAGAACGTGGTGCGAATACGCAAAGGGGGGCGGAGTAAGACCACTAGCAGCACAGCCGGCCCCGTTGCAATCAAACCTTGTCTAAGATCTAATTTGCCGATCTCCCTCCCCCCCAAGTCCAGCCTGAGTCCCCGGATCTCCGCTGTCTGACCTGCCATGCTGACGGATGCCGCTTGGCGCAGCCAATTGCCGGCGCGGGAGACTCAGCTTTTGGGGGGGAAAGTATTCGATTTGATGCTACCAAAACACACGGAAGCTTGACGTTCCGGGATGTGTTTGCTAGCACCCGCAAGACTGTTCCCTGTCTGCACGGCACCGCGGAGAGCTATGGCGAGGTGTTTGTGGCGTTTGTGAGCACTCCCTTACTTCCATGTCTCTTAGAGCGTCAGCGTGAGCTCGCGCGTGGTTAAATACTAGGCCATCCCGTCGTTCCTGTTCTGTCAAAGTTGCTACCCACTTTGTGTCTTTCGTTACATAGTCGTCAACATGCGATTCTCCCCCGTCTCCGCCGTTTGGGCCTTGGCCCTCCCCCAGGCCCTTGCCACTCCCTACAAGCCTCCCCACTCCGACTACTCCAACCTCGAATGCCTCGACGTCGACGTAGCCATCATCGGCGGTGGCTCTGCCGGTATCCACGCTGCCGTCCACCTGAAGGACGCCGGTGCCAAGGTCGCTGTTATCGAGAAGAAGGACCAGATCGGCGGCCACGCGGAGACATATGTCAACCCCAAGACCAAGATCCCCGCCAACATCGGCGTCGTCGTCTTTGAAGATACCGAGACTGTGCAGGAGTACTTTGACCGTCTCAAGGTTCCCAGGATCACACTCAACCCATCGTCCCTTGGTGGTCAGTCCAAGTCCTACGACTTCAAGCTGGGCATCCCCATCCCACCTTTGACCGCTGCCGAGCAAGCTGCCTCCGAGAAGGCCATCGCCGCTGCCGTCGAGGCTTACTCCCAGAATGTCCTCCCCAAGTACCCTTGGATCGACCAGGGATACCTCATCCCTGAGCCTGTGCCCGAGGAGCTCACCCTGCCTTTCGGAGAGTTCGCTGTCAAGTACAAGTTCGAAGCCCTCCTGCCCGTCATGGACCAGTTCAACTGGTACCCCGGCAACATCACCACCATCCCTACTCTGTACGGCCTCAAGAACTTCGGATTCGGTCTGCTGAAGAGCTTCACTGGTGACTTCATCGTCCCCAAGTCCCGCGACACACGAAGCCTTTACCGCGCTGCCGCCGCCCACCTTGGCGATGCTGTCCTTCTCAACTCGGAGGTCCTCTACGTCGACCGCCATGAGAAGAATGGCGTCACCGTTGTTATCCAGCAGGCTCACCAGAAGCCCAAGAAGATCAAGGCCCGCAAGCTCGTCGTCGCCATCCCCCAGACCCTCGAGAACGTCGGCTCGTACGATCTCTCCGCTAAGGAGCACAGCCTGTTCTCCAAGTTTACTGCCATCGGCTACGTTGCCGGCGTTGCCAACATTGAGGGACTCGAGACCAGCCTCCAGAACGTCGGCGCTTTCACCCCGTACCACACTCCTCTCATCCCTGGAAGCAACGGCTACTCCGCCTCGGGATCGCCTGGCCAGTTCCTGCTTGGCGTGGCCTTTGACCGTTCTGACTACACTATTGCCGACGCCAAGGCTGTTATCCACAGGGAACTTACCACCCTTGCCAAGGTTGGTGCCCTCCCTGCCGCCTCTGTCGACAAGGTCACCTTCCCGATCATCTCCAACCACGCCCCCTTCAACCTCCGTGTCCCGGCCAAGGAGATCGGTGCTGGCTTCTACCATGAGCTTCTTGGTCTCGAGGGCACCCGCAACACTTACTGGACCGGTGCTGCCTTCGCTGGCCACAACAGTGGCTTGATCTGGAACTGGCAGGACGGCACTCTGCTGCCCGCCATCAAGAAGGACCTCGGCCTTAAATAAGTCATTTGAGATTTCTTCAGAGACTGTGTTACACGTATATGTAACGGTTCCTTGGATGCTTTTACAAAGCGTAGCAGGCGATGTGTGTTTTGATAATTCTCTGTATAAATCGTAATATTAGCTGTACTTCTATGCGATATATTCACTCATATGTAGAAATACACCTGTCTTGTCGCAGCAATCGCGCGTGGCCCTAAAGTTGATGGTACCTGAAACATCGTGGCGTCTTGCTGTTCTGAGAGATTCTGACCAGGCTACCTTCAGCCACAGGCTTAATCTCAGCTACCTTGAGGATAGGGGAACTATCAGCTCGTTTATTTCGCCAAGTAGTCTCCAAGGTCTTTCGTCTGGTGAGTTCTTTTCTGCTCGTCGAGGATTTAAAGGACGGTGATACTGAAGATGCCTCTGAACGGAGCCAGTCTTGGACACTTGAATAAAGCTCTTGTCCATAGTTGATGCTCGAACCGGTTGAGATGGCGGCGCTGTTCGTGTGGCGATAGAGGGTTTGAACATGGAGGCGCCTGCATCCCTTGCCAACTTCTGTAGATGGCTTTATTTTTGACGTCTTGTTCATGAGCCAAATAGTCGTTACGATCCCCTGATCAAGTTATATAATGTCTTCCCTTAGGTAATTAAATGCATCCCCCTGGAGATGAGTTTATAGGGCCCTTTGAAAACATGGCCTAGTAACGTTGAATTGAAGAAAGCCTTCAGCGGCTAGTGAATATTCCAGGATCTTTCCCCTTGTCCATGTACTTGGATACACTCACTCGCTCTGAGATGTTATGAAGAGTTGAAATTCTTGGTATTTATCTTTCTATACCTAATATAAAAGCCTTCGCTTACACTTTTCATGATTTCAAACACCCAAGTAGTTGGATAAGACGACGTATTATATGTAGGGGGCTAAGACTAGTGAGTTATATCTATTGGCCAATAAAGTGAGCTCTATAGTTCTAAGCTCAAGATAATAGAAGGCACAATGATATAAATAATATCGTAGTTTAAGCCTTACCGCTTTGTTCTTTGTTATAGTGAAGGCAAGCTGCCGGCAGCCGCGCTCATCAGATAGTTTAAGTCTTACGAACTAGCAAGACAGTAGACTCTCTTTCAAGGAATTTATTTACAATTTGACAATGACTCTATAGGCGCCAGTCAGGCAGCTCGAAACAATACAACACCAACATTGTTATTTTACACAGTTGAGGCATTATAATCAATGCGACGCAAGAAACTCCTCCCAATGCTGAATTTTCCTAGTACCTCCAGGTTCCTCATCGCGCCTTGAGTAAAAGGATAGCTTAGAGCAGCAAGAGGTCTGCTCTAGAAATGCGATTTGATTTGGTGTGCTTGAGGTTATCCCCAAACATCTAGACGTGGTGGTCAGCCGCAACTTTCTTGGCGGCTAATCGTCGCTCCTCGGCAGCAACCATATCTATGGTAACCAATCAGTTCGAAACTCTTCGCATTAAGAGGAGAAATGCACTTACCCTTCCAAAGATCTTGACCCTCATACTCCTCCTTGTGAACCTTTTTCTCAATAAACGACGACTTGTGCTCTGGATCCTCCACGAGTACCGTCTGCCAACGATCCCTACCCTGCTTGATATCGTTCATCTCAAAAACGGCAGAGATGATAAGCACGGCAAGTGTCAGGCCTTGTGCGTAGACACGGGCCTGGACGACTTTGTTTGCCGTGTTCATTGGCGACCGGCTCACGAGCGCAAAGGCAACACCCATTGAGGCCAGCCAAGAGGCAAAGACAATCTTGTACCGGTTCTCCCTGCCGTACTCGATGAAACGCTCATAGGCAGTCTGATTCTGGCGGATTATCTGTGCAGTACGGGCGGCATCGTCGGTGTAGTTGCGCCTTGGGTCCTGGGCGATCTGATGGGCTATGCTCCAGCGCTCGGCGTTGACAATGGCAAAGAAAGTGCCGGTTGAGGTGACCAGGAAAGCCCTGAATGGGAGGGTGAGGCCGCGGAAGGTCTTGTAACGCCTAGAGGCAAAGAAGACACCACCCAGACCGAGACCGAGACCGAATGCACCCCCGATGAGGCCTCCTTTGACGACTTCAGCGTAGTGGGCTTCCTCTTCTTCCTTGGTGAGAATCTTCATGATTTGTTTTGGGGGTGTTGATCAGATGGACAGGGGTTGTAGCTAAGAATGGACAATATTGATTGTAAAATGGGTGTGGTCGAAGTCGCGGATATCGTATGAACCAAGTTCGAACCGGGGTGTTGTGAGGCAGGCCTCTGGATTTATATCACAGTCGAGATTTCCCGTGTTTGACTGACGTCTGCTGATCTCTAAAGAAAAGATTTTTATCAGCAGATGTTTCCAAAATCCTCCTGGATTACCCGAAATACCACCACAGGAGATGGGCTCAGCGGCAGAGTATGCCGCAACTTGGCACTCCCTGCGTCGTCATTTGCGGCGTCTTGCGGCATGTTGCGGCATTCTGCGGTGTGGCGGCACCTTTGCGGCGGATCCGACCGAGAATGTGGCGTGTTCGCTTTGCCGCGGATTAGGTCAGCTTCTGTGTAGAAGCCAAAGTTTACCAGGACTAGTATTTGAAATACTGGCTCTCGGAAGCAATTGGCAATAGGTGCAAGACGTAGCATCAGACTCCGAGGTTCTTCTTGTGCCTCCAACGTGAGCCGGAAGTCATTCTAATGCAGTCAAGCTTGTAGATTATAAGCCATATTAAGATTAAGCAAAGGGTAGATAAGAGGCAAGAAGCTATAAATAATATTCGCCTACAATAATTACCTTACTAGTTAGGATAGCAAGAGCATGAACAGGAAACTTGAGGCAGCTCAAATTCGCCATGTATGTATGTAGCGTCTCGCGACGAAACGCTCCAGTGGGGTCACGTGGCTACATCCAATGGCAAATTCCGCCGGAGCAGTTGACTTTGCGCTTTGTCGGGTAGGTATCCCTCGCTCAGATCATCAACATGAAGAAAATCAAGAGGTTGTTATCCAAACGACGCTCATCGCGGAACCATGCATCACCTGCTCTCAGTTCTACAGTTTCGCCGTCTCCAAATCGGGACACAGAGGTAGACTCAGCCGAGGATCCTTGCATATCCAAGCTGGAACAACTACCATTTGATCTCCGACACCAACTACTTCTTGCGGTGGACACAATCGAGGATCTCTGCGCCTTGGTACATGCGTCGCCAACTTATCACCGGCAGTATCTCCTCAGGCGAGAGTTCTGGCTCTGGCGATGCCTGTGGCTAGAGATGGGCCACGTCCTCATTGACGCCTACACAGTGAACCTTTGTAGCTCACCTAGCTTTCGGAAAGAGAGCAGCAAACAACAAGTCCGAGATTTTCTGGCTGCATATCATCAACGACGTTCAACAGGCAGCGAGATTCTTTTCACCTTGCCCAGTACAGAGGAGATTATAAATATTGCGGCCTTTCACTCTTCAGTTGCCCGGCCGTTGGTGCAGCAATATGTCACCTGGACCTGGAGTAACCTTAAAGCTCTGTCTGTACCAGATCATATCAGCAAAAGCGAAAAAGTCCGGATTTTGCGCGGGCTATACCGCTTTCAGATTTTCTGCAAACTTTTTGGCTGCTCCCATGTCGGCTCGGGACCAACCCTTGACGCGGACGAGAGACTTGGCTTGTTCCTTAGTACATACGAGCCATGGGAGGCGGAGGAGATTATCTGCATAAACTCATTTGCCGATTCTAAATTCCAGAGTGTATTCGACGAGGTTGAATGGGATCTACATCCTGATAATCCTAGGTTTGACGCTGAGAGAGATATACACACCCCAAATGGTGCATTCTACCTTAACAATTATGGTAAGACTCAGCTTTCCTTCAAGTCAAATTTGAAGGCTCATGTTGACTTCCCTGCAGCCGAAAGGGAATGGTATAGAAATGGGATGGTATCATTAGGACTGGCCCATTTGTGCGCCACCTTCAAAGTCCGGGATCATTTCGAGCTGGTCCAGATGACATCAGAGAATATGATTTCAACAGGCGAGAATCGGATGGTTGAAACTACAGAGAGCGACACACACGGAAGGCGACGCGAGAGCCGGTATTCCGATCGCGACGGGGCTCAGGATCGTCGAGACAGAATGCCCTTTGTAGGTGACAGAGATGATGCACCGTCGCTGGCATGGGTCACCATCTGGCAGGAAACGTATAGCAATATCTATGGCTATTGCATACCCGATTCCCTGCGTACCTGGGGATATGTCATGTGGGATTCTCGACGCATGGTTGATTCTGGTGCCATGACTGTCTTGGACCAGCAATGGAGAACGATGCACGCGGATGAAGATGACGAGATAGATGACCCTAGATCTTATCTGTAATAGCAAGACATACGGTGGTCCCATGGCATAGTCATTGCACCTCTTACCTCTTACCCCACGACGAATAACGACGGGTGCGTCTTGTGAAACACGTCTCTGCTTCTTAGCCAGTGGGACTCTCCTTTCTCGCCTCCTTCATAGCTTCCAATGTCGGGTACTTGTAACCCCCGATATCCTCAAACAACTGCGCGCCGCCTTTCATCAAATCTGCAGCATCTTCTCCAAGCCACTGAGGCAGCATGGCTAAGCGGGAATGTTCTATTTCACGTAGAACAGGTCCGCAAGCCTATTAACTCCAAGTTAGTCAAACCTCAATATCGGGCATGTCAACGACGTAAGCTTGATGAGTACTGACCAGAAAACATGCCCCTCGCTGGTCCCAGTCAGCCGAAAGGGCAACTATAACCTTGGCAACACCCTCGGGCGTGTTCTTAGGAAGCCCTCTTTCAATCCAGGCGTCCGCAAAACCCTCCACCATTTGCGTAGGAGTAAAGAAAGGCGCGACGCAATTAACACGGATGCCAAGTTTCATTGCGTGGACCTGCGAGGCCCGAAGCAGGCCCGTAACTCCATGCTTTGAGCTGATGTAGCCAGCTACACCTGTTGTTCCAAAGTAACCAGATGTTGAGCTGACGAGGACGATAGAGCCTCGGGAATCGTCGGGAAAGCATGGTTGATTATCTTTCATGTGAAACATGGCGAGTCGTATCGCTGCAAGTCGTGTCAGTGTGACCAGTTTCGGGTATGAAAAAGGCACTTACTGTTTAGCGTCCCTTTTAAGTTGATATCGATCACCTTGGACACTTCAGTGGCTTCCCTCAACTCTCCATTCTCATCAACATCGTCCATATCCATGCAAGATGAGCTCTCCATGACCCCGGCGTTTGCGACAACGAACTCAACGCTGCCAAACTTGGCGGTAGTCTCTTTGAAAAGCCGCTTCATATCATTCCAGTCACCAATGTCAGTAGCCACAAATATCGCCTTGGCCGGGTCGGGGAGTGACATGATAATTGCCTCAGCATTGAGCCGTGAATACTCGAGATCAGAAAGAACCACGTTTGCGCCATTCTCGGCAAAAAGCTTGACAATGTGAGAGCCGATTCCGCCTGCAGCTCCAGTCACTATTGCAGTTTTACTGCGGATCATCTTGAGGCTGTCCAGATTAATGATGCTCGAGGTCATGGTGCTGAGGGCTGTGGGATATTTGTTCAGAACGAGGTGATTAAAAATTGCCTCTACAGAGTCGGTGGCTGCATCATATCTGAGCCTGATATGCTTAATCTCCAACGCAGTGCCAAGGATTTTGTACAACGGAGGGGCCGGGGGATGACGCCTAAGTGCATGAATTGGGGGCCATGCCACTTCGGGGACACTAATAAAACTCCGAGGAGCAGATCAAACTGGAAGCCTCTTCGCCGATCGACCGCCACATATCCAGCGTCTAAACTTGTGATGGTTTTTTAATAAGCTTAATCTCAGGGATATGTTATTCGTTTTGCATTGGGTTGGGCCTTGACCATGGCGTAATCATCCCGGACCAAAACGCCACGGGAGACCAGAATGAGGAAACTATCGCCGCAATCCCTGCCAACTCCGTCCGTATCCTTCGTCAAAGATTGCATGATGCTGTTCATCATCCACTGAGCAGAGCACCCGCAAGTTCATCGCTGGCATCGTTATGGATTCGGCTAATTCGGCCAAGTCGTTACTGGTGCCAAGACGTTCGACTTGCTTGGTAGTATCGGCGCGCGGCTTGGTGTCTTCATTGCGGGTGACATCGATCCATAGTTTAGCTTCAATCCTAAGTTTCCACTTAACCAGAATCAGGGACTTAACGAGATGTCTGGGTTCAGCGTTCGTTACGATTGTAAGTGATAGAGGTGATGTATCAAGGCGGACGAGATGAGAATAAAGGGATGAAGGCAAGCTGCCGGCAGC
>JABFFE010002246.1:0-19720 GCA_013623625.1 Fusarium setosum
ACCCTAGATATCATGCCCCCGGGTTTTTTCTTCTGATATCTCAGTGCTTGGACCGAGCTTCATGTTGCTGAGAGTTGACAAGACAAGTCTCCGCCTCGGCGTAGTCACAAGACGCCGAAGATGCCTCATCGGGCCGGTACGTAAACCGGGGCTCTGCGTTTTCTCCGAAAATCTTCGGGGGTCCTAGGAGGTGGGAATTAGAGTCGATATATCTTGTAAGTCGGCGGAGGCAGTGAGGCGTCCGTATTGTTAGGGCGTATACAATGTTGTGGCCTTGGCGCTAACGAGGACAAGCCCTAGAAACCACATAGATAACTCCCCGTTTGGCACGGCATTTGCAATCAGCCACTGGTCATCTGTAGAGCCTGAAGAGGCTGGATGAATGCCGTGACGATGAAATGAGTGTAGCCGTCCGGTCAAAAGTATATCGCCTTTTTTCGTCCAGAGGCATGTCTGCAACGAATGAGAGTCGATATCCATCTAGCCAAGCATTCGATCGATCCAGCCTCCGAAACTCTAGATAGCCCGAATGGACCCTCACCCGGTACTCGTAACAATACGAAATGCGACCGCGAGGCGTCGAAGGCTTCGAGTCTCCAAGTGAAGGTGGGCCAAGGTACGCAAGCCATGGCGTTCCGGCAAGGAAGCCATCCGGAACAAAAGAAAAAGCCATGGTCGAAAAGTGGCTTGCTGGATAAGAGTAAAACATACACACAACAAGGATCAGCAACCCAAGCTCCCCCCCCTCTTTTGGAACCAAAACTCTGCCAACCTGCTATTGGATTAGTTGGCGCGCTGCTCGCAAGCCCCCCAGACCAGGGTTCACGCAACCAACAACAGGAAGCAGTTCAACCAACAAGCATGCCTGCGACCCTGCGTGATACGGCTCACGATGCGGGAGACGGGGGGAAATGGCCGGGGGGGTTCAACAGTGGTGGAGAACCAGGGGTCCTCGGTGGCTGGGCGTGTCCCAGTCTGGTGCTTCATAGCCTTTTTGAGGTTTGTCGTTTGACACCTTGCTCCGGCCCCCAAGCCCGCCCTGCCAGGCTGTCAGAAATTCCCCATCGGTGAACTGTCAATGACTGGGGGCTGCAGATGACAAGCCACGTCTCAGCCAGGGCTTTTGCTCAGACACGCCCGGACAAAGTCACTGTCTCAGAGTCGCACGCGCGCTCCGGATACTTCGGTAGATGATGAATTTTTTTTCTTCTCGGCACGTCCAGAACGGCATGCGGATTTAGGGAATGCCTAGATCGGCAGATGCTTTTTTCCCTGGCGCCAAAAGTGGATGCACAGAGAGTCTTTGTTGGTGTTGCACAAACGACTCTGATCCAATTCCCATCCAACACTCCTGCAGTAGCACCAGCACTGGGGTTACACTTCTGCCTGAATCTGCTCGGTCTTTATGCCAAGCAAAATCACGGCCTGTTTCCGCGGGCGAAATCCGAAAGCCCGGTCTGGCCAGTCGGATCCGTAGGCAAACTTCGGCTATGGGGGTCTCTCGCTTGCCCCTGGAAGATCTCTCCGTGATACCACCGCGTCTAGGCAAGGGAAAAAAACCTCCGTGAAGATCACAACGAAGGGATCCACGTGTGGGATTGCGGTGATCCTCCGCATCGAGTTTAGACTTTTTAAGGTGCCGAGTGGCGTCATCAGGGTCCCCCGGCTCTCCCAAAGAGCAGCGTCAAGAACGGTCACCGGTGTGTATCGACATGGGGACATCAGCCCCCCTGTCGATGCCTGGCGCATAGTCACACATGGCTGAAGGGATTGGCCAGCTCACTCACACCTTCAGGTCGTGAGACCTGGTTATGCGGAATCATCCGTCGTGTATATTCCCGCAGCCGAGCTTTGAGGGTGCCATCCAGCGGCTACGGCAGGCCTGCCACGGGCCCCCATGTTCCAGGGCCAGTTGTATGATTTTTGTGGCTCGGGTGCATGGTTCTCTGGAAGAAGGAAGCGAGTTCTCGGTCAAGAGCCGACTGCTGAGGCTGAGGGCTGCAGTGAATTGGTCGAAACGACAGTTGGAGATGTCTCCCTGTTCTACTGTTTTATCCATGTCCCTGATTTGATGCCCAGGCTCCCCTGAATAGCCTGATAGCCAAAGTTCGAGTTTCCCCTGCGCCGCCGCTAGAAACAGAAATGCCAGTCCACACACACTCTCCCGAGTTGTCCTGCTGCAGATGTCGTGTATCTTGAGTTCTTGAGGCTGTGCTCGCGAATGGGTAAGCGTCAAAGGATTATGCATCATCTTTGCCCGCCACTCCCGCCTGCATGATCAGATACTGCATCAACCCGGCGGCGCAGGAATCTGGACGCCGGCGGCCCTGAGGTCTCGGATCGCTTGCCGTTCATTCGAGTCTGTTGTCAAGATTAGTTTGGTTGATGAATTTGAAATGTGCATGTGTATTTACTTACGTGGACGCCTGGCAGGCACCTCGTGGTTGACAACAATAATCTGGTGAGTTTCGATATGGGCCTGCCATATAGTCCCTTGGTTATTCTCATCGTTATAGGGAACCTTGTAGGCATCCACCCGTATTCTGTATGTTCCTGCCTGCAGAATGCTGAGATCGGTGAAAAGGAAGCAGACCGAGGTCCTCGACGACCCTTCGGCTAAATCAATAGCCATCTTGTACGTCTCCCCCATGAGCCTCCCCTGGACCTCAGCCCCATCTTGGTCCAGCAGAATGGCCATGGCGAAGTGGTAGTAGTTGGGATTGGAACGACTCGAGGTCAACTGGGCAATCAGATACGGATAGAGTATCGCCCCAGCCTGGGCCTGCGAGGGTGGCTGAACCACGATGCTAAGAGATGGCATGCCGTGAAAGACTGGAAGTGATTGTTGATTTGAGAATCGTATACATGGCACTAATATGCCGTCTCAGTGTTCATAAAGGAGGGTGGTCTCGAGCATATTCGGGTGGAAAGGGTTGATATATACGCATTTGAGCCCTGTGCTCAAAAACCAGTTTGTGCTGCCTCGACCGGTCAAGTCTATCCTATCAAGATACCCGCAGACCCGGAGCCGCGTTTTTTTGACAGATCAATGACTTCAAGATGGCCTAATGGGACGGTCGACTCGTTGGCCCCGATGGAGTTGGGCGATTCGCCCTGCCAGGGATAGAGACGGTGAGCGTCAAGAGATGAGGTGAAGGGACATGTGCCGGGGGGTACTTTTTTCAGCACGATCGGATGAAGCCACGCCGCTCAGATCTGTCCAGTAGCCCTGAGGTTCTCCAAGGGAAAACAAGAATAGGTCTTGATTTCTTCGGCAGTTGGAGAATGAAGTGTAAGAACGTGTAAAAAAAAGTCAAGGTAGGCTATTGGGGGGGAGGGTTTTCAGCTCAGGCGCGTTGAGCAAGGCGGAGGACACCACCACGGGGGCGTGACAGCCTCGCCGAGGTGCAAAAAGAGAAGTAAAATGTAACAACGGTCAGGAAAGAAGCCAAAATGTAGCGACTCGGAGATAATTGCGAGGTTCTGCGTTGGAATGGGAGGTGTAATGTGCGACCACACGCGGAACATGAAAGGTCACCCACGGTGCGAGATGCGGGACCACCTCATGGCATGGCACAGGTAGGGCAGGGCTGGGCTTTGAGAATGAGGGCGAGAGTGAGAGAAGGCATGCCCTAGAAATGAAATGTCAACTCGACTCGACCTCTATCCCTGCAACCAGACAATCCCTGCGACTATCTAAGAGGCGACGACGGGGAGACAGGCAGAGAGACAGGCTGAGAGACAGACAAAGAGACAAACACCTAACTCAGGCTTGGCCTGCGCGACCTGGAAGCAAGCCGCAAGGGCATCTCAACGGCCATTCGCAAGGGCCAGTCCGGCAGGTCGGGTTCGGCGCCAAGACCTTTGTACGTTCAGGTGAGCCGCCTTTTTTCCTTTCTTTTTTGTTGCTCCGCTAATACCAGAAGCCATGCGTGGCTTGGTGGCTGTCGTCGAGTTTTTCTTGGCCTTGTTCGGTACGTTGCCTAGGTAGGCATGGTTGACTGATTGACAGAAAATCTTCAGCCGTTGCTCCCAGAAAGTCTGCAGCCATTGGATTGTGTCGAGGAATGTGTCAATAGACCCAAGACTGTGGCACCGACCCTGATCAGTAATCACGCCATCAGAGAACAGCACTGTACGTACGTTAGCTTGATCGTCCCTGATGGGTTTCAAGTTCAACAAGACGATCTCGTCACGTTTGTCTTGGGGGGACAATTAGATCCTCGAGTGACAGCCGTGCCATGACATTTGATGATGTGTGGAGGGACCCTACTTTACCCTAGCTCGTCTCACCTCACCACTCCAGGGGCTTTGATGTCACAAACCACGTGCAAAGCTGGGGCACCTTCTCGCACCAGGTTCAAATGTCTTTGGCGCGATAGCCAGATGGGATTGTGAGTTGCCGGGATCGAACATCACCAGCATGACGGGGATCGGAGGATGACGACGCTCCGCTTGGCTATCTGGGTAAGACCCTAACGCTGCAACGGGTGGGAAAAAAGCAACGCCCATGCCGATTTTCTGGGAAAAGAAACGGCCACTACAACAGAGCCAATCGTGTTCCCCGGCCAGCGATGCCTGCATTCTCTGGGAACCAGGGGGGGAGAAACGCATGGGAGCGAAAAGGGTAAACCCCCAGAACACCTTTCGTCCGTTTAAACGAAGCGGCCGCTCGGCTATCAGGCTTGGCCTGGTCTGGCCTCAAAAGCCGAGAGGATACGAGGGGTGAGAGATCAGGCTCCTCTGTGAAGAGGAAGCAACTCCCCGTTCGACTTGTAGAGCACCATGGCGTCCACCGACGGCGATACTAGCTGCCATTGCGAATAACGTTGCGGCAGTGACCGAAGCGCCAGTAGACGACGAGCTAATAAAAAAGTAAACAAGTCTAGAAAAGACGAGAGGCTGTCACGTCAGCAGGGTACAACGCGCCCTCCTTCACTCCCGCGTCATGCGTATTGAATACGTGCATTGAAAGCTGGGTCCTTGGCTCAGCTATGACCAGTCATGCCCCGGGAATAGGCAGAGCTGCAAACCGGACTCCTGGTTATTAGCGTCGACGTTTCGACATCTAGTGCCCCGGGGGATTGACGTTGGTGAGACAACGATCTTCAACAAGGGACCCCTTTGCTTGCAGACAGACAGACGTGACAAAGTGGATGGTGGTCCAAGTTACCCTGGCCTAGCGTCTTGCTCCTCGCTTGAAGGTACGCCGTAGATCTTTACATCCTTTCGCGGCCCCCCTTGGAAGGCAGACGAGGGCTGAAGGGGGTGGACCATCGTCGGAGCCTCCACCCGGTGTGTCCTTGCTCCTCTACCGGTCATGTCTCCCCCATCATCATCAGTATCTTGAGATTGAGCAGCAAGGTGCCATGCCATAACCCCCTTGCGTGTTCTGCTGCGCTGTCTGTATCTAGCCCCAGTTTAGCTACAACGTGATCAAGGGGCAGAGAGCCGGGACCAACCTGGCCGCGCCGGCTGTCAGCCGCGGACAGCTCGGGCTGGATGAACTTGGGTTCTCCAGGCTCGATAGCCCCGGGATCGCGCCATGGGCGATGCTAGCAATTTTTAGTGGGATGCAAGACACATGATGGTCCCCTGACGTCGATAAGGGCCCCCAAAGGCTGGGCAAGAATTGAGAGGCGGGCTGAAAAGGTAAAATCGGGACAAGAGTGTGAGAGAAAGGGGTCCTAACTTGGACCCTTGCCAACGGCGGCTCCCATTTGCCCGAGATTTGACCAAGGAATGCGATGCAATCAATGGATGAAATGGCAGGCGGACAAAGCAAAGAACGAGCAGAGCCCCGGGTCCGTGGCGCCACGGAGGGACTGGCGTTATTCCTCGTGAGCTAATTTAGCTAGCCACGAACAATGGATGCCCGGTTCGCGATTGATGCTCGAACAAGGGCGTCCCACTTTGTCATGAATACAACTCAGCTTGGTGGTTGGTGGTGGTAGTGGTGGTTGTCAAAGGCCAAGGCGACCCGGGTCCTACCTACTCCCCCGGTCTATCGTTCCTTCCGCGGAAATTGATATTACTACTTGTAGTAGGTACTTCTTACTCAGCCCTGCAAGTGCCTGCGGGTTTTGTAAGTGTCGATGTGTCTCGGTAGCTCTTTCCCAAAAGTCCAGACCGAGTATCTTTCCTTCCCTGATAATGGTCAAGGGACCCTTCATCGAGGCAAGAGCATCATGGCCCGAGACAGCAGGTGTTGACGTGGGGGACCCAGGGAAGGAGCCCCCATATTCACTGGCCGGTCTCTGCCTATCCAACCTGTCACATCTCAAAACCCAGGATCACACGCCAGTACCACAGCACAGCCAGCCGCCCAGAGTCAAGCCGCAGCTCCCGCACTAGACAAGCATATTTCAGACTTCGACGTAATCATGATGGTCTTTTTCTTCTCCAAAAAAAAAAAAACTCCACGAGTCGTTTTACTCTGATCACAGCCCCGTGCATGTCAAGCTGCCATCGGCGGGGTGAGACCCTTTGCCAAGCACCAACAACAAAACACCCTACCGCATCTCATGCTCCTGGGAAAACGATTACTCGCATGTACGCGTCCCTGCCCTGGGATCGTCTTGGTCAGGGTCGAGGGAGGGCTCATTAAACAAGCGAGTCACATGATCACCGTCTACCGATTCTGCAGTCCCCCGAGCTAACCATCTCCCTCGAGGTTCCAGGAGCTATCGCATGCTGGAGCCCTTCAACTCTGAGGGACATGGCCTTCCCGTTGTCCTTTGCTGCCGCCTGCAGAACCAGGACCCAGTGGCCTGGCTGCATTTGACTGCCGCCTGCGACGCCGCGGGCTGAGAATGGATGACAATGGCGAGCTTATTCACCTTGTTTTCGGGCCCTTTCGGGCGGCCAGGGTGATATTCTGAGCTGACTGCTGCCTAGCAAGCACAGTATCACAGAATTATCCCCAGTTTAGACACCGGACAACAGGGAGTGTCTCCTCTTCCCGATCCTCGCCTCGGTTATGGTTATGCGACCATTTCCACTCATCGTCACGAATTCGATCTGATATGGGAACTACAATCAGTATTCGCCCTGGTTTTGCCTGTGGTGTGGGATGTGCGAATGCGAAGTCGTTGGTCAAGTACATTCCCGTCGATACACTTTCAACACCCTTGATCAGTATGCGGCGGTGTAGATTCAATCGCGATGCCGGAGACGACACTCATCAGACAGGACATGTTGTCTCTCCCTTTCTGGGAGCCTGTCTTGCCTGCCTGCGAAAGACGTGTAACCACCGCACCGATCCACTGCCTCGAATCTCGACCAACAGCACCGTCCCGTCTGCGACCTTTGTCTCGCGTCTCGACAAAAGACCTCCCGACTGTACGGTTCCGTGCTGGGTCTGCGATAACAGAGCTGCCAATGGGGAAACCCCGAGTTGATAAAACCGGGTCAAAGGGCCGATGCGATCCCCAGGGGAGGATAAGCATGACTACAGGCATGAGTTCTTCGGCAACACGACACGGCAACGGCTGGTGATCTCTTTACTCGAGGCATCTTGTCTCCGAGAGGAAGTTACTCACATGAGGGGGTTGTCTCTTGTCGATCGCTCCGTCACGGTTACCTGTTGCATATCATACACTTTCTATTTCCTAAAGGTCTCCCATGGGCGCGTTGTCTAAGCCCCTCAGCCCCCGTTCCTGTGCTATCATGGTCACGTTAGGCGGATCTCTTCACTAAGAATGACTCAGGAATATCGCGACCATATCGAGCATATCGAGCCTGCAAGTCGGAGAATCTCACCGACGAGCTATGATTCGACAGATCTAAAGATCGACTTTCATCTCAAAAGATATTAAGGACGAATGAGATGCCGATGCGTGCTTGGCCAAGCGTCATGTCAACCTCAACGTTTCCAAACTGCCGGTATCGACATGGCGGAACTCCGACAAACTAGCTGCGGAGCTAGGTCCCGGCACCACTATTCGACGACAGCGGATCAGCAGTTTTGGGGAAATTGCAACAAAGTCTCAAAAACCTGGTTTTTGAGGGCTGATCTTGGTCTCGAGTGACGTTAGAGGTGGTTAATAATACCACCTTTGGATGTTGTACCACACTGTGGGAGAACAACAGACTTGGAAAAGTTGGAAGAGCTGTTGAGCAGGATCCCCTCCAACCTGCCGGCGATCGGAAACGAAGAGACAAGAACAAGAACAAAATATGCCGGACAAGAGACCGCCGCCTACCGGACAAGGGCAAACCGAACCGAAGGCCGCGGCCGGAATGACCGGTGGTCGGAATCCTTCCGCCGGACGCGAATGGCACCCTAACCCTGAGGGTCATGATCGCGATCGTAAACACGCCCGCACGCGCGGCCCTGCTAAAGCTACCTGCTTCGTCGGGCGACGATCAACACCACGGGTAATGTATGTGACGGTTCGCTGTGACGTGGGCGGATTCAAGACGAACCTCGTTGGCCCGGAAGAACCCACGGTGCTGTATATCGCAACGATCGGCATGGGGAGGTGCCCTTTGGTGAACGGCGCCAAACAGCTTTGCGTTTCCGTCGCACGATTCCGCAAGTTTCAAGACCAAACAGACTAAATACCGGGGGACAACTCGCAGGATGAACCCAGAGATGGATTCAACAAGGCCTGCTACCCAGGAACCAGCCGGCATCTTCCTTGCCCAGATCGGAGCGCAGCATGTTCTGGCCCTTGGAGACCGGTCGTCCCTGTCCACGAGCAGCCCGAGACGCAGCAACATGTTTGATTTGTGCGGCCCGACGAGGCCGGGCGAGCGGTTTTCTTTGGTGCCGGCGTGTGAGATGGTGTCGTCTGAAGTTATACCGAGGGTTCCAGTAGCCGCCTACGCTCTTATTCAATGTTGCATCGGCTTAGAACTGCTCTCTAGTCGATTGCCGCCGGCCGTTTCCAACCAACAGTGACATGAGTCGAGACCATTCCAGCCCGCTGTGCCTAGACTTTCCCTTTACGACCGTGCCCCATCTCGTTTCAAGCCCGGGTGAAACACGGGTATGACCAAGGCCCACGAGGCTTGTCGCTATAGTTCTCGATCAACAAGATATAGACGGTCAACTCGAGAATACCGACCTTGCAGAACCCAAAAAACCATGGCGCAATTCTTGTGTATTTATTACTCCCCTTGTTGCACGCGAAAAGGACAGAGACAAATCTGCCTACCCTAGACACACAATGTCCGAAAACGGCAAGTCTAGCACACTCCAATGAGATGAGATCCACAAATTATCGCGACAATCCTCACTCTCTCTTACTCTTTCATGCTGACATTGCCAATCTCGTGCCGCCCCGACTTGACCAAGCCACCCGGCCGCATGTCTCGGAGCGCTTAAACATTTGACGCGACTCTGACGTGCAAAGACCGCGGTCTGCTCGTATCTTGCGTAGAGCCTCAACCCTCCTCTCAAGCTTGGTCGTAAGCGGCCACCAGCATATCTGACAATGGCGACATCTCGACGCCGCTCCCCGAGCCCTGGGTTGCGTCCCTACCAAGATGCTTCGGAAACAGCTCCTCTCCTTGTCGGCGGCCAATTGGCCCCCGATGCCGACACCGAAGCCTCCACCCTCGTCGGCACCGCGTCGCCCACTGCGGGCTCCGGCTCCGGCTCCGGCTCGACCCCCGAGTACGGGACGGTCGGGTCTCCTGGAGATGGCTCCGGAACGGATGCGGATGCGAAGCCGGCGTCCAAGCCGCTTCCAAAGCTCCAGATCTTCCTTCTCTGCTACGCGCGGATGATGGAGCCCATTGCCTTCTTCTGCATCTTTCCCTTTGTCGCTCAGATGGTCCAGGTAAACGGCCAGCTTCCAGAGACGGATGTTGGCTTCTACAGCGGGCTCATCGAGTCCCTGTTCTCGGCTACCCAGATGGTCGTTCTTATTACCTGGGGCCGTCTTGCCGACCGCATTGGCCGGAAACCCATCCTCGTCATCTCTCTCGTTGGCACCGCCATTGGTCCAGCGTTGTTTGGCATGGCAACTACTATCTGGCAGATGATCCTCTTCCGGTGTCTGGCGGGTGTCTTTTCTGGATCCGGTCTTGTTATTCGAACCATGATCTCCGACCACAGCACACCCGAGACGCAAGCGCGTGCCTTTAGTTGGTTTGCTTTCGCCGGAAATCTGGGCATCTTCCTCGGGCCCATCATCGGCGGTGCCCTCGCAGACCCGGTCCAGCAGTATCCAGGTGCCTTCAAGCATATCCAATTCTTTCGCGACTACCCCTACGCACTCCCGGGCTTTGTTACGGCCGCAATCAGCGCCACGAGCGCCCTGACGAGCGCCCTCTTCCTCAAAGAGACCCTCAAGAAGCAGGGGAGAGATGAGATATCTCACCAGGAAATCACCGGCCGGCCGCCCTTGTCAACCCGGGAACTCCTCAAATCCCCCGGCGTCGCCGTCGTGCTCTGGGTTTATAGCCATGCCATGTTCCTCGCCTTTGCCTTCACAGCTATCCTCCCGGTTGCGCTATACACGCGCGTCAGCCTCGGTGGCGTCGGCTTCGACTACTTCAAGATCTCCATGTACATGGCGACCCAGGGCGCCAGTCAAGCCATGTGGCTGCTCTTTGCGTTCCCTGTACTCCAGCACCGCTTCGGCACTCGTGGCGTCATGAAGCTGTGCGGGTACGCGTACCCCTTTTTCTTTGCTGGATACATCCTCCTCAACACGCTTCTCCGAGCCGAGACGCACGCCACGACGGTTCTGTTCTGGATCTTTGGAGCTGTGGTTGCCATCGTCGGTCCTGGCGTGTCGATGGCTTTCACGGGCGTGCAGCTCGCTCTTAATGACGTGGCGCCTGACTCTCACGTCCTGGGCACTCTCAATGCCCTGGCTTTGACCCTCGCCAGTGGCATCAGGGCTGTCGTTCCGGGTGCCGCAACAGCCATTTTTGCGGTGGGTGTTCGAGGCCAGATCTTCTGGGGCCACCTGGTGTGGGTGATACTCATCCCGCTTGCTATGGCTTTTGCTGTTGCCTGCAAGTACTTGCCCGAGGGTAAGCGGCCGTCCAAGAACAGCGATGAGAATGACGAAAACGAGCCTTGAGTTACAAAGTGCTTGGTTCAAGGGAAGGCGTGACTATCAGATGCGAGTGCTCCTTGGTCTCTTACTGCGTTATCGACCTGATGAACCTGGAGATTCACATGCACGGTTAGAACTCTGCTGTGGGGAGGACTGGAACAAGAAACTGGTAGATGCGAGACATCTTTGACTTGCGCGAGGATAAACAGCACAATCAAGAATGATAGAAGGACGGAACGCAACCAGAACATCTACTGCGCTGTAGAAATAGGAACTTTTGACGTTTTGTTTTAAGGATATTTAATTGTTATATATAATATGATCGCTGCTTAGATCGAAAACTTCCTATGTATGTTTAGTCAAGAGGCTTTCGGTTCAGATCAACTGATATTGATAGTCAACTACGAAAAACTATGTTTAGCACTTTGGGCTATGGTCTACATCTACTCTATTTGCCTTATTATCCAGATAAGTTAAACCCAGAACTCGTGTCATGAAAAGTAATCCAACATAAGAAACCTTGACCCTTATCCTTTATGTACCCCCTCATATAGACCTCTCTACTTATGATACTTGATGGAAAACGGCGGCGAATACGAAGTATCCCAATCCCCCTCCTTCTTCTCATCCCCAAATATCCTCAGCGCCCTGTACCGAACAACATACATCCCCGCGGGCGCGAAACTACCGTCGGCGAGCTCACCGGTAAAGGCCTGCGAGTTGCGTCCCATGGGGTTCCACAGCAGCGGAAAGTCGACGGGCTCGCCAATGACCTTGGGCTTCTTGGAGGGCGAGGACGCCGTCTTGTTGGTCGTCACGGGGATGATGTCGGCGTGTAGCTTGGCCGAGCCGAGCGCGAGGAACCACACCAAGCCCGGGAGCTCGTCGGTGACGTTGTTTGCCGTGCCGGGCTTGGGGAGCACCCAGGTGTCGTTGCCCCGAACGGGAAGCATGAGCTCGTCGGTCGACTTTGTGATCCACGTGTCCTCGGGGCCGAGCACCTTGGAGCCGTGCAGCGATCCCGTCAGGCCTTGGTAGGGGATGGACAGGGAGGTCCCGTCCGTGCCGTTGACGGCGATGTAGCCGGACCAGACGGGCAGGCGCTTCGCGTCGACGCCCTTGGGGGGAGTGGGGAGGACCTCGACCACGGCGCTTGATCCAGCAGGGACCGTCACCTTGGACTCGCTGAACTTGACGCTGGCCTGCTGCGTGGCAAAGTCGTTGGGGAAGCTGTCGGGGTAGATTGTGTCCTTGACGAGCGTGTACATGGTCACGGCCGGGACATGCGAGATCTGGAACTCGACGTCCTTGTCTCTGGTGTTTCGGAGGGTAAAGTTGAGCGACTCGGGAAAGTTGTCGGTGTCGTTGAAGGAGAGACTCGAGGGGGAGAGCAGGATCTTTGCATGAGCGGCATCATGCGCCTGGACGATGCCGCCGCCCTGCTGGGGCACGGGGGCGAGGAAGTCGTAAAAGGCCTTTCCGTCGCTGAACATTTGCGGGTTCGCGCTGGCTGACAGGAGGTTCTCGATCATGCCCGGGTCGATGATGCCGCGGACTTCAGCAATGAGGGCGACGATGCCCGCCAAAAGGGGTGTGGCCATCGAAGTGCCCGAAAAGACAGCATAGCTGCCCTTGTTTCTGGGATAAGTAGAGAGGATCTGACCACCGGGCGCTCCAAACTGAGGCTTCACGTCCATCTCCCACGTCGGGCCCCACGAGGTGAAGGCGCTGACGGCACCGCCCGTGACATTATTCTTCGTCTGCTCCAGAAAGACATTGCCGTCACTCCCGTCCGACATCTCGAGGATGACCTTGTCGCCCTTCTTGAGGAGCTGGATCCACTCGGCGCCTCGCTCGGGCTTGACAACAGACGCCGCCTTGATGCCTTTGACCATGGTCATGTCAAAGGTGGCCAGCTGCTCCTTGTCGCTGTACACCATGATGTACTGCGCACCCGCATCCGCGGCATTCTTCGCCTTGACGTCGTATGTGCACGACCCCCGCCTCATCAGAACGATATACTTGCTCAGGTCGGGTGTGTCCTTGGGGAACGGCTCGCACGCGTCGTCTTCGACCGTGGGGTCCAGGTTGAGCGCCCACAGGGGCAGCTTGACGCCCTTCCACGCAGCGGGTTTCCCAGCCAGAGCGCCAAACTCCTTCTCCGGTCCGCCGTTGACGCTGTATCGGGAGACGTTGTAGAGGGCGAGCGACTTGGTGTTGTCAAAGGACGCTACGGACGTCACCTTCTTCCCGTTGCCCGCCGTGCTGGTGTAGAACATGCCGGCCGAGCCCGCGTTCCCGGCGGACAGAATACAGGGGACGCCCTGCTCGACGATGCGCGACACGGCCACGGCCCAGGGCTCCTCGGACCAGCCAGCGGCGGCGGCGAGGGAGGCCGAGATGATGTCGGCGCCGTCTTCAAAGGCCTGGTTGAAGGCCGCGATCAGGAGGTCGTTGCCCGCGTCGCCCTCGCAGCCAAACACCCGGTACGCGCCGAGCCTGACGCCCGTGGCCGCGCCCGTGAAGCCCATCGGGTTCTCCTGCGCGGCGACGATGCCGGCGATGTGGGTGCCGTGGCCCGCGCAGTCCATGGGGTCGCCGTCGGGGACCGCCTGGTTGAGGCCGTTGTAGGCGTCTCCGACGAGGTCGGTGCCGAACGAGACGAGGCAGTCCGGGCCGAAGCAGCCGCCCAGGGCCGGGTGCTTGTAGTCGATGCCGCTGTCGACGATGGCGACCTTGAGGCCCTTGCCGGTGATTCCCTCTGCCCTGAGCTTGTCGACCTGGGTCATGACGTGAGGAGAGAAAGTGTCGTTGGTTTGTCTCTTGAGATCCCTCGCCTCGACGGCAGAGTACTCGGTGCCCGGCCTGCCCTGCCAGTGGACCTCTGGTGTCGGGATGCTGAACACCTTGACGGGCCAGTATTGCTTGACGGCGGGTAGGGCGCCCATCTTGGCGGCCAGGTCCTCTGCATTCTCGACGTCGTTGAACTGGATGGAGGCGCCCTTGAAGAGCTTGTAGTTGTATTCCATGCGGGTCTTGCCTTGTGCCGACGCAGTTGCGAAGAAGTCTGTAGAGTCCTAGGAGTTTGTGTTAGATAAGAGTATATACTTTGTGAACTTGATCAAAACTACACACATTATCATCCTCAAACTCAAAGATGTAAGCACCTGGCAGGCGAACGTGAGACGTCGTCTTGTCGCCGATCTTGTCGAAGTTCACGGCGCTCGCGGCGGCCGCAAAGAGCGACACGACCCAGCACAAGCGCACCATTGTGAAGGACCAAAACTAGGCCTCTCGAATGTTTAACGAAAGTAAAGAAACAAAAAAGAATGACAAGCACGTTGGCCTGGGGGGATTTGCATGGGGGCTCGGGCGGGCTGGACATATATGATCGTCATGGCCTTGGACCTCTCCCCCCATATCCTTGGTTGAACATTTCATGGTCGTCGCTACCGACAACGACCTTTCGGTAGACCGGGTTTAGCGTCCCATGATAGGATCGAGGCGTGGATTGTCGCTGCGGGAGAGTGGAACTCTCAGGATGCAAGCCAACACGAACGAGATTGCAGGGGGATGGGATACCCTGGGAGGAAAACGCATGGGGTTGGGAAACGGTCTTTTGTATATATTAAACTTGTGTAGCCCTTTTTTTCTTGAAATGGACTCGGACGGGATATTATTTCGAAAAGAGGACTCGGTGACTGTTCCAAAGATGGCGACTTGAAAAGTTGGATGAGGATGACTCTTGGCGGATCGAGAGAGTCCAGGGAACCGGGATGATGGACAGACAGGTACGGATGCAGCTCTGACCCAGCAAACGCAGCCACCTCTAAACATAGGTCATTGATGTTGGTTGCTGGAGAGAGCCGCATTGCACATCATGTCAATTGGAAACGTTGGGTTTCAACAGTTTGCACACAAGTCAACTCTGAACAAAGCCTCCTCTGTTGGAGTGTTTTGTTTCCACGATCGCAAGGCTTGGAAGCCTAGTCCGAGAAGGAAGATTAAAGGATATATTCGGTTCCTTCTATCCAGGATCTCGGCGAGACGCCCAACGGCCGGCCCTACATACGGACTAAGGATCAAAACCTCATCTTCCTTCCCATCAAAAGGAACTAGCTCCCCTCGCTCATCCCAATCTTCCACTGTGCCCCGCGATCGACAGGAGACGATGGCGCCCCATGACGCAGTTTCTAGAATGTCCTGTCCCTTGCTTGCTGCTCTCAACAGGGGGGTTCCTTGATCAGGATCAGACAAAACATCCGACAGGATAACAAGAAGCCTCATCCTTTCGCTAGACACAGTCTCCTTTCTCATCCAACCGCCATGATCCAAACCTCAAGACCAAACACTCTCATTCAATGCACGACGGCTGCACAAACTCCCGTGTTTCAACAAGCCGAGCCTCGTATTTAACGCTTTTCAACTAATGCACGTCTCTCTTTGGACGCCTCTAAAAAGTAGCTCAATCCCCAGCTTTTTTCTCTCGCGCAGTTCTTGTACACGTAGTCTTGCAGCCCCCACGACCGCCCGTTCACGCCATTGATGCACGCAGGACGACAATTTTTAGAAACTTGGGTAAACGGTTGGCGAGACGATGTTGAGGGTTCTCACAAATTTCTGTGCACACAATTAGATAGACCTGTTTTTTCGTGGATGCGATCATCCGTTTTCAACAAGGTAAACCCACGTTTTTGCATCGTCTGTGGCTACACCGTTTTTGTTGTGCTGCGCCGTTGCTGGTGGCACCGTCGGGAAAGCAACCGGTGGGTGCATCCTCAATTTGATGCCGGTAGCCGCGAGACTCATCAAAGACTTTTTTTTCTCCGACTTGGTTCCACAGCATATTCATTTCTTTTGGTTTGGCTTTGAATGTATTGCACCGCTGGGCAAACTTTTGCATGCCCAATTGACGCCATAGTTTGTCCACATCTCAACGTGCTGCAGAAGCAACAAGTGCAGCCCTTGTCATGACAACATCACTAAGATTCGTTTACCTTATGAGTGACTACCTCAATTGAAATATTATAGCAATGAAAAGCTATCTAGTGTAACTGAGAGTTTGTTTTTCCATAAACCATCCTATAACCCACATTGGGAGTTTGGAATAGATGGCCGCATCTATCATCTTGTCGCCTCCCCGGGTCGACATTGATCTCGTTCCGGCTTCAACATGGCATGACTCTGTGCTTCTGTATATGAAATGCTGTCTCGGCTAACAGATGCCCATTTTCTCCGGAATTTTTCTGCCCTCCGTGGGCGACGCCGAGACTTTATCGGCCGCTCCTCCGCATCACCTCCGGGGACTCTGTCATGCCCCCGCTCTGATTGGCCGAGAGCTGACATGAAGAGCTTGAAGGTCAGACTGTAAGAGAAGATGGAGAGTTCGATATGGACATTTGCTCGAACCAGAAAATAGGGGAAAAAATCTCTCGATCCTCTCTTGACCCAGTCTCTTCTCCTGACTTTGCTTAAAATACGACATTCCCAACTGCTGAAAATTGCAGAGCCGACCCCAAGTAGAGCTGGCCGTTAAACCTTGGATCAGCTACCTACTATACAGGTGCCCTCTCGACAACTTCTTCAACGATGCCTTCGGAATCCACACCCTTCACGAAAGAACAGCCTCAGAACACCTCCGTCCCCGACGTCGAAAACAATACACCACCCAACGAGCCACAGAAAAAGAACGTCTCTGCCTTCAAGTCCCTCGGCTGGCTCGACCGCTTCCTCGCGGTATGGATCTTCCTCGCCATGGCCGTCGGCATCGTCCTGGGCAACTTTGTGCCCTCGACGGGGCCGGCCCTAGAAAAGGGAAAATTCGTCGGCGTCTCGGTTCCCATCGGTAAGATACTCCCCTCCCCGGTCCACGCAGCAGCTGAGTCCATGTGCTAGCTGTTGGATTGCTCGTCATGATGTACCCGATTCTATGCAAGGTCCGGTACGAGTGTCTCCACGAGATCTTCTCGCAAAGGGATATCTGGAGGCAGATTCTTTTCAGCATCATAATCAACTGGATTGTTGCGCCCTTCCTGATGGTAAGCCTCCCTAGAGAGATCAACTCGGTACTGATGTTGGCCAGCTCGGCCTGGCATGGGCGTTTCTTCCTGACAAGCCCGAGCTTCGCGTTGGTCTCATCCTAGTAGGACTCGCAAGATGCATAGCCATGGTAGGACTCGTACCCCCTTGGAGATCAAAAACTCGTGAATTCTGACCGCCTAGGTGTTGATATGGAACGGTCTCGCCGGCGGAGATGGGGAATACTGCGCCATCCTCGTTGCCATCAACTCCATCCTCCAGATGGCTCTTTACGCACCCCTCTCCGTGTTCTTCATCCGGATCATTAGCGGCGAAGAGGGCGGCCTCGATGTATCGTACTCAACCGTTGCGACGAGTGTGGCCGTCTTTTTGGGCATCCCCCTCGGCACGGCTGTGATAACCCGCTTCTCACTCCGGACATTTCTAGGGTCCGACTGGTACGAGCGAGTATTCCTGCGCGTCATCTCGCCGTGGTCACTCATCGGCCTCCTATACACCATCCTCATCCTCTTCGCCTCGCAGGGCCACCAGGTGGTCCACCAGATCGTCGCCGTCGTGCGCGTCGCAGCACCTCTGATCGTCTACTTCGTCACAATCTTCTTCGCGACGCTGCTCGTGGCCCGGCACGCTGGGTTCGGATACCCGCTGTCGACGACGCAGAGCTTCACGGCGGCGAGCAATAACTTTGAGCTTGCGATAGCGGTGGCCATCACCACGTTTGGGCCGAGCAGCGACCAGGCGCTCGCGGCGACCGTGGGGCCGTTGATTGAGGTTCCGGTTCTGCTGGCGTTGGTGTATCTTCTTCGGTGGATTTCTGATAGATGGGGTTGGGGAAGTTGAGTAGTACAAGAGCAAGCCAGATGCTAATCGAGGAGTCTGAGAAAGTTTGATATGGTAGAGTGGCCTTCTGAGAAACACAAGGATCAAGGCCACTCGTTAAACCTTTGTCATTGTCCAAATTTGAACCAACCATCATGCCATCTCGTCCATTAGTTCAAGTAGGTCAGTGTTCCGGATCAAACAATTATCGTTGGTGGAACAACCGAGCGCGGCTCGAGCCTGCGATATATCAGGGTGGCCACGAATCTGCGCCAGAATAGTAGCAGCCTCCATGCAGTGTATCTTGTCTAGCGGCTTTGGAACTGAGGCCTCTTGCAGCTGTGTTTCTGGTTGCGGTTTAGGGCAGCAGCTTGGCTTGGTTGAAGGCGTGTCTGCAATCGGCTCTGACTCGAAGGATTGCGTAGATTGTCTCGCGGTAGGTGTTGACTGCGAGCATGCCTTAGGCTGCCGTTGAGAACATGAACCGTGGCTCATATGCTGTCCAATTGTGTTCGGACTACACCCGCGAGGCTGAGACCAGGATAAAGGCCTCGGCGCAACAGGCACTGGCGACGCCGTACCGGAAGGAGTCGAAGCGGGTGTAAAGGACGCGGGCATGGCAGAAGACAGGCCCGTGTCGACAAGCATCTTGTCCTCAGCCCTCGCAGCGTCAAGATGGGCTTCGACCTCGTCCGCCGCCACGCCCTTGGCGGCGAGCAAACCCCTCAAGGCGGCGTTCTCGCTCGCAACGACCCTCGCCACGCGCTGCATCTCAAGAGTGGCCTGGCCATCGCGGCGCTCATAGTCGCGTACTCGACGCTGCAGGTCCTCGAGAAGCTCGCGCTGGCGGGCGCGCGAACGGCGCTGGTTCTCGCGGTTGAGTGCGAGGGACTCGGGGGTGCGGTTCTTTGGAGTGGGTGAGTTACCAGAAGGGCATTCCTGATGGAAAATATCTTACCTTTCGCGGCATGAGGAGAAGCAAGCAGGTAATCGGAGGCAACCAGGGAGCGAATAATCCATGTCTACCAACGAGCTTTTTGTCAAGCAAATTTTGGTTCCACCGTCTACCTAAATTAGAAGGCCTAAACCCACCTTTTAGAGGCCCTCTCACCTTCAACTTGCCAACCCTACCTACCTAGTAGAGGCTCGAAAGCATTCTAACTGGCCGAGAATAAGAATTGGGGACTATTATATCCGATTGAAGAAATATTATTATCATGACCCGCTTCGAATATCACCCTTCAGGGTCATCATCCATGATGTGAGCCTGATCTTGTTGCGACATGACCTAGTAGCAGGTTCTGAGTAATATCCTGGCAGTCACTACTGTCATAATATAAAATATCGCTACTCCGGCTGCACAGTAACTTAGTATATATATTTCTATCCGTTGCGACACCTACAATCTCAAGATCCCCGAAGCCGTCAAGGTAAAGACGCCGGATGTCGGCGGTGGAAGCCCGTGCAACCCCCCACATTTTCACTCTAATCCTCAACAGCCGATTACAAACCCCTCCATTCTTCACCAGCAAGTTACCCGATTAGGTAATCCCGTCGGCTTCCATTCTTTTTGATTCAAACTCCACCATCTTCTTTGCCCCGTCACCAAATCGTCATCAACTTGGGGAACACTGCTTCTCCACGGCCAATTGACCAACTGCTCGTCGCCCGAATACAATTCCGTCGTCAGATAACCATGATTTGCACCGCCTGTCGTCGCGCAGCCATGCGCACCCGCCTCCCTCTGCGCTCCCTCCTCCGCGCCGCTCCCACCGCACCAGCAACAACACCCTTCTTCCCTGTCCGCCAACCCGCCAGTCGCCTCCTCTCAACCTCAGTCCCCC
>JABFFE010002250.1:0-14823 GCA_013623625.1 Fusarium setosum
AGAACTTCCTCGCCCTCTGCGCAACAGGCTACTACGATCAATCGCCATTCCACCGCGTCATCCCCAAGTTTATGGCGCAGACCGGAGCACCTGCGACACCCGACCCCCCCGAAAACCCCAAGGGCGGACGCAGCATCTGGGGAGGCACCTTTGAGGACGAGATCCGACCAGCACTCCGACATGGCGCCCGAGGGGTGGTCTCCATGGCCAACAAGGGCCCGGGGACGAACGGCTCGCAATTCTTCATTACTTTCGACAAGGCGCCTCATCTGGATGGCCTCAACACGGTCTTTGGACGCGTCATTGGCGACGAAGGCCTGGCAACCTTGACCAAGATGGAGGCTGTTGAGGTTGATCGAAAGAACAGACCTAAGGAACCAGTCCGTATCGAGAATGTGACGATTCACGCCAATCCGATTGCTGAATGAGCTCCTGGCTAAAAACGCTGCTCAACACATCGACCTGGCCAGGATATCATCCTCCTTGCTCATGATCGTCAGCACAGCCAAGCCTTCAAGCCACTCGGCTACTTAGTACTCGCATGGCACGTTACGAAAGTCTACGTGGGATATGAACTTTGAAGATATGAAGGGAACAAAAGTATTTCTTGGCTTACCTATGTTACCAACTGTCACAAGAACCCCATGCTACAGGGACGTAACTGACCCTCACACCGGCCTTATGGAAGTTGTAACAAATACCCTCGTTCTGGTTGGCCACCCAGATAACATCTCGCCATCCTCGCGTCTCGACTTCCTTCATGTGCCTCAGTAGCACACTCTTGGGACACTTGTTGAGGTCTTGCACCTTTTGCGCCACCAGCCGCCCATTCTTCTCTTCCAGAAAGATGAGGTAGGCTCGCTGCTTGGAATGGTGGTCGGGGAACCACTTTTTGTCGGCCTCGGGGAGGCCACTGAGGATGACATCGCGAAGGAACTTCCATCCCTGGAGCTTGCGTCGAGCGTCTGGGGGTTGCTTTTTCAGTTTCTCTAGGTCGGTCCATTTTTCGGCCTTGGGGAGGCTACTAAGGATGGCATCGCGAAGGGACTTCCATCCCCGGCGAGCGTCCGCGGGTTGCTTTTCCGGTTTCTCCAGGTCGGCCCATTTTTCGGCCTCGTCGGCATACCCTCCCCAGTAGTCACAGCCTCTCTCCATATCGGCCCATTTTTCGAACAAACACTGGGCATACGCGCCTGAGTAGTCACGGTTTGGGGGAGGGTTCAACTTGCCTTCCAGAATCTTCTGTGTTCGGATTCGGTCCTGGAGCACCTCGATATCCACAGCTCCAGACTCGTCGACCCGGCCCAGAAGCTTGTACTCATCCTCGGTATACTCAAGGCTGCTAGAGCTGGAAGAGGACTGGCCCTTTGAAGAACTTGGATCTGTCTTTGGGGACTCTCCCTTGAACGCGCCCTCGGTTGGCGGATTGCTGTGTGTGCCAATCCGTTGCTGGCTACGATCCTTGGCAACATGTGCTGGGCTAGACTTGTTCTTGTCAGCTTGTTCTATCCCAAGTTCTTGTCGCCACTCGACGATGGACTGGATGGCGAGCACGAGGGGAATGCGTTCCGTTTCGCTACTAGGCAGGTAAATCCTCAAGCCAGCGACTGGATGCATGGTTAATATGTGGGGAGGAAGTAGCAAGGGATGCTTTCGATACTGTACAGTATCTTGCTGCTTCTTTCTTTATCGCCCAGGCTGAGCTCGGTGATGTTGGCTTAAATGAGTCGAAGATGCTGCCAGTAGATTGAGAAAGGATGAAAGCTGGAACCAGCTTAGAACCGAGAGCTAGACTATATATGCAAGAGCTTCACCAATGCCGTGTTCCTCATTTTAGAAGACAAGAGCTTCGTTCTGCAAGAATATTTTGGTGGGAAGCGTGTTCTCTTGCCAAAGCCGAACAACAACGGTTGTGCTTCTGGGAATGTGCAGACAAAGGACAAGAGATATCCCACTCATTTGCCCGAGCGCTGACCTTTGTTATCCATACCTTGAACTAAAGCCTAGACAAGGACAGTCTCTAACCCCTGAATCACTTCCAACAACTCGTGCGGCTTTCCAAAGCTAATACACGCACGACATGTCTCGCAAGCCTAAACAAGGTCATAAAATTTTATAGAACATCCTCTTAGCTTTACTAACCCTTAGCCTAGAGCTATGGCTGATTTTGAAGATGCTTAGGCTCGAGTGAACTAAGATGTAGCCTTGGACTATCATAAGACATGAACGTTCCTGATCTAATTGGCATACGCGCCTTAGTCTGGAATGTGCCGAAGCTCCAACAGGATTGGGTGATTGAAATGATCGGGATCGCAATCACCAAACCTGACTACCTTCAAGAACCACTCGCAAAGGGAAAGTTGCATATCCCATTTGCCTCGAACCGACGAACCTGACTTCTTCTTAACGACATCAATAAACGCGATGAGGCCAAAGTGTACGCCGCCCATATCCGCGAACAACAAGAAGCGCAGTACGTGGTTTGGCGTTAGGGTATGTCTCATTATAGTTCCGAGTGGCATCCCTCCCGACTCAACAAAGGCGATTTGCAAAGTTGGTGGTTGCAACATGAGTCGGAGCACACCCATAGATGAGCCTGAACTTCGCGAGGAAGAAGGTGGGCGGTGATTGCAAGTGTCTCTGTCTTGCCAGACCCAGCCAAGCCGATGAACCCCGACGGGAGCATGTAGAGACACCTTTGGAAACGACCTCGAGTTTGCGGGCGGAGTTTGAGCAGAATGACGTCCACAAAACCGGCGTCTACACCTCGAAAGAAGTCAACCTTCGGAGGGAAGAGATTGTGACGTGTCTGGACCATCAAGAGAAACCCCATGGAGCTGATGAGAAAGTTCATCATCTTCCTCTTTGGCAATGGATTTGTCAAGAAGCGAAGGGAAACCGCGGCCCGCCATGAAATCTTGAAGGAAATCGGTTCATTCGAACCATGTTCCTGATGAATCCCGGTGCGACCGGAGGGAAACCCCTCTCTGGAGAATAGCTTGAACAAGGTCGGTGTTCAGAGCGGCCGCAGCATTCGGGGTGGCCAGGGTGACATCCTCTTCGTTGTTTTTGTTGTCGTCCTTGAAAGCATTGTGAAACTTGGGCATTCTATTGTCGACTGGCAACTTGGGAATGACAGGAAAAAACGTCCTTCTGACAGCCGCAACGCGACGCTTGGAGACACCAATACCAACATCGAACTTTAGGTAGACAGTTTCCTAGCGGTCTCTTCTTTCAGAATACGAATCAAATGCCTCAAACTTCTTCTGGTTCAATCTGGGGTGTGCCTCGTTGAGAGGCCACCGGACCTGGAGTACCAGATTGCCATCATGAGGATAGTGCTTTAAATTCATAGGGCACGATGATTGCGTTCTAGGAAATCGTTCTCGTTTCTCAGGCTTCACCGTCTTTGTCCTTCGCCGTCGGAGTGGGGAGGTAGCGCGAAGTAGAGCTTGGCAGGAGTATCCTCCTTTGTCATGCGAGGGGGCGTATTAGTAGCATATTCAGCCTTCCAAGCAGAAAAGAATTAGCTGATAAGATCCCAAGAGCAAAGTGAAAACTTACTGAATTGCTTTCTGCTCTGTCAAGGGCAGCTTGCTTTCACAACAACAAAGAACACCGTGCCTTTCCACATCTCTGGCATCATAGATCCGATGCTAACACAGTTGTGAAAACTTGCAAACTCTTCACTGAGAGTGATGTACCATAAGAAGTCGGTTTCGTCTTTTCAGTCGACACTTGTCTCCCTGCCAAGCTTGATGAACCGAACTTTCATCAGACACTCGTGTCAAGATCTTCTCAGTATCGGAGACTACCCAGTAGACGTCTTGCACAGCGGATTGAGCAAGGGAGGTTTGGGCTTCATTCGGTCCATCGAATCTAAAAGTGGCTGGATACTGGCTTATACGGAGATTGGCAGGCAGGAGACGAAATCATGACTGAAGGTCAGGTTAGTGATGGATGTTGTACTTTGGATTTTTGGATGACTTGCTCTAAGCCACAGGGGTAGATCGGGCCAGAAGGAAGAGGAATACCCTTCTCGGATCCGTTGGCGGCCTTTTGGCATGATGCCACGGTCGCGGAAGAAGGAAGCCATGATCCTTTTGGGGCATAATCTCGCTGAGGGGGGCAGGTGCCTGGAAATCTCCGTGGTTGCGTTGAGATAATCATGAATCCCGTGTGCTCAATATCTTGGATGAAAGGCTATTGAGCAGGGTTGAGTGATGCGGACCACGGTTGCCTGGTTGTGCGCCGACCGAAACCCACAAACTCTTGCGCAGAAGTCTCACCACACTGAACGGTGGTTGACCATCTCTAGGCCGATATCACGACGCGGCAAGCGTGTAGTGTGCGAGGGACTAGGTGCGGGTGGAATGAAGCGATTCAGGCGAGACCGAAGTCAAGGCCTGATTGAGATGCCTCGTTGACCACGGCATGGCGGTTCTCAAGATCACCGAATGTTGCCAGGATCCACATGGTGATCTTCGGTTGGTGCAAATACTTCGCCAAAGATGCTTGTTCGGCTCCAGCATCGTCAAGTTGCAAGAGGAGGAGAAGGCATTCAGGCGGCAGCGAGAACAAAGACTTGGCGGGGGTGCGGGGTCAAGCTCCAAAATCCATCGCGGCGGCATGGCACTGGGAAAGAGCCGATAAGCGATTGTTGCTAGCTGCTTGAACCTCAATCCTCAAATACCTCAGCTCTCGACCTTGTCGCTCATGATAGAGATATTGATATAGGACTTGGAAATAAAACAACTCAAGACAATATGCTAAGGATAGCCTACGAGGAGGCTTCTCAAGCAAGCAAAACAGCCCGGATGACCCTAATTTAAGAACAACACCATTTAGACGACTCAACTCAAATTATTCAAGGCATCTATTTACAAGAGGCAGATTAAAATGAATATTTAATCATAGCAAGTCACATACATCATAACTCTCCCATCCAGGTAGCGGGAATTCTATCTCGCCTGTATTCAACCGCACCCTCCCGTCTCGGGTCTCTATCGAGAGAATCTGTAGTCCTCTTTTTTTTTTGCTCTTTCCCTGAAATAACACTAATCGACTTGCGAGGCCGATATGCTTGCTTCTCAAGCTGACTTAGCCACCCCCTTTTTACTTTTTTTTGCGACTTCTCGCCCGTCCCTTAACATGTAGAGTAATGCAATTTCTCCAGAATTTTGTAATCTCCGCTTGTGTGTACTTGTCTTGCTCGGTGGAAAGAAATGGGGTATGTGGTGCGAAACAAGTATACATGAAAGGATCAACCATTTGCACACCAAGTCGACGGCAAGATGTCCCGACTAGCCCACGCGTTGCCGCTTGCTCCCGCGATTAGGGCTACCGTCCAGCCTCAAGTCATCTCGATGAATCTCTTCCGTCCCCGCTGGGCTGGGCGTGTTGGTGTTGCCTCCTTGAGGCATCACTTGCCCAGGATGGAGTGACGAGTTGTTTTGAGTTGTATCCGGCTCGAGGGTAAAGTTAAAATCATTGCCATCACCGCCGAAGTGACCATCATTGAGGAAGACGCTGCTGTCAAATAAACCATCAAAGTCTGGTGGCGGAGGGTCAAAGTACCCTTCGCTATCACCAAGGCCAGGGATGTGTCCGGAAGGACTAAGTGGTCCAAGCAGATGGCCCAAGTCGCTGATCTTGGCATCTTGGTCGCTCTGCAGACGTTGTAGTTCCTCCAGGTCGGTTTGGTTCGTGCTGATCTCATTCAAAGAGGGCGGCGCCATTGGTGGTTGCATAATCGGGGAGAGAGAAGGAGCATTTGTAGGTGGAGGTGACACCGAGTTTGATGGAGGCATAGTTGGCATGGTCATCGGAGGGTTAGACACGGGTATATGGGGAGTAGTTGACGTCGCCGAGACAGGGGTAGGGGCGGGTGTAGTCTTGGCCGACGGCGCAGAAGAGGATTGGCCAGCCATGAAGTTGACCAATTTACTCCTCTGATCATTGCTCAGCGTGTTGGGGGCGTTTCGGACAAGCTCGGCAGCCTCTGGGAGATCCAACCCGTGAGTGTTAGTCGCGTTGTGGTCGTTAATGATCTTCATCATCCGCTCGTGAGGGTTTGTCTCAAGCTCCTGACGAAGGTTAGGCGAGGTCGTGTCTGTCGGAGAGCCCTCGACGAGCTCTGTGACATGCCCCATCTCTGGATTGTGGTGGCCAACGGGTTGATAGGCCGAGGCACTTGGTGTTGAGGATGACCTGACGGACTGAGACCGATTGTTCTGGTTCGGAATGGGTGGAAGCAATCCGCGAGCCTTCTTATGGGGTGTGCCGTATGTCGTGGCATCCATCTGTTGAATGAAGTCTCCCAGATCAACGACACTTCCATGGGCAGTGGGCTGCTGGTTCTGGTTTGTGATCATGCTCGAGATGATGTCGCTCACGTTCTGTGAGTTGCCCTGGTCTTCTAGTGTTTTCCGGAAGACATTGGCGAGAAAGTTGAGAATGGCGTTGATTGAGTTCTGGTGGCGGTCGTGCTGGGTCTGAAACATGACAGCCTGGTTGTACAGCTCATTGTTGTTCCGCTGTAGTCGATTGATGGCACCGAGAATCAGCTTTTGTTGCTCGCGCACCTTGTTCAGCTCTTCTCGTATAAGCGCCATCTCCTTCTTGGGCAGAGGTTGTGACTCTCCAGCGGGCAAGGATCGACCAGCTGGGGTAGCTGAAGCACCTGGTCCCTGCCCGATGACTTCCTCGTTCCCGACTTCTTCTTCGCTGTCGTTTTCGCCCTCGGCGTTCTTGGCCCCCTTCTTCGCTTTGCTGCCGCTCTTAGGCTTGTTGATAAGCCACAAAAGATTGGGGTGGCCGCGTCGGAAATACGGGTTGGAGTACTCGCTTGGGCTCTTGTTTTTGCGCTCGCTTGCCCGCATCGAGTTGTCAGACAGTCCCACACGCTTGTGGAAACCATACATGTTGAGCTGTCGGACGAACGATGCATAGTTGTTATGCTTGAATAATTCGGGAATTAGCGTCTTCGCAAATTCATCCTCATCTAGCACAATGAACGAGTCTCCCTTTTCCGACCATCGAATCAAGTCTTCGTTCTTGCGCTCCTCGAGGAAACTTGTGATAGTTAGTTTGTGAAACTGGTACTGCGCAATCATGGGCATCATACCTGCTCAATTTTTGCACAAAAGGCGGTATCTGTTTGCGCTTTGCTTGGGCTTCCCTCTTGGCCTTCTGTGCCATCTCCTCTAGTAGCTCGATGTTGTCCTGCTCGCTTAGGTTCTCGCTGGGGTTCTGCTGAAGGAGGGAATTCTCATCTGTGATGAAGTTCCCCCATGCATCCACAGAGCCGTCGAAGTTTGTGCGAGGGTTGGTTGGTACGAGCGCACGATTCATTTGTCGCCGAGCGAGCGAGTTGGACGGAGTCGGTACAGGCTGAGGATACTGCGGCTGGGCCGGAACCAGCCCGAACGAGTTGCCAGCATGTGCATTTCCATCCATGATTCCGTCCACCCCGTTCACGAAGCCCGAAGTATCGCCCATACCGTTCCAGCGTAGCATCTGATCCCCCGCCGCGTTTCCCGTGGTGTATGGTTGTTGCATTTGCGGTGGCATAGGCATCATGGGCGATGCACCCGGTGCTGCTCGTTTCCTGGGATTGGGTGCCGACATGAATGTGGGTTTAAGGAAGTTGGCGCTTCCCGAGAAGGATCGAGGTTCGTTTTTGTGGGAGTGAATGTGTTATCGATGCCTGATCTCGCCGGGCGAGATTTCAAGGCTGCTGTTGTCTGGTTGCCTTCTTGACAGTCCGCCTCACAGCCTCGCTTGTATCAGAGCTCCTCGCAAACGTGCCCCGCAATGTGTCTGTATAGAGCAAGTGTTTGGGAGTATCAACGGAAAGCTGTCAACGCTATGGTAATCGCGCGCAAGGTTGTTCGTGGTAGGCGTTCAATAAGCAGCGTGGTAAACGGTCGCGTCGGACTTTTGGTGACGGATGTGTAGGGCGCACGGGGAAATGGGGCTCATAAATAATCGCGAAAGCGGATTGAATCTCGAAGAGAAGGGGTTTATCGCAGTTCCGTTCCGGTTTAAGAGGTTTGCGTGGGTGAAGCGGAGTTGATCGCGATGAAAAGGCACAGCCTCGCAGATCCGATCGCGGAGAAACAACGACAGTTGAAACAAAGGGTTAAATGCGCCTGCGGGGCGGCGTTGCTTGGGTATATTGCAGCTCGCTTAGTGATGCCTCAAAGCAAGCTTGGTTCCTGATGCGCGTCAGGCGGAGTTTGTCCAGATAGGCACTCTGGGCTGGGCAGCCTGTGTCTGTCTGTCGTGGGGTCTGTTGGCCTTGGATCGTTCAAATCAAGGGTGACGCGTGTCTTTGAGAAACGTGCCCATTCTGATATGCAGGGCGAAAGGCGATGCACAAACCAGAGGTCAAAGCAATGAGAAGCGCGGGTAAAAGAGTTCGCCTTGGTGATGATGATGTTAGAGTTGGCGGTCGCGATATGGATGGGACCCGCCCGGAGCATCTGGAGCGGGCGGACTTCAATTGTCAAATCTCTGCCGCCCAATCAGAGCTATCGCGAAGTTGCGTTCCACGTGATGATAAGATACAATGTCTCAGCACCTAATTAATTTTATCTCGCCTGACAATAAGCAAGGTATTTCATCCCCCGGTTCTTGTCCGCCGGCTTTGTTTAATTGTCGATCTTATTGATGCATCCCATCTCTGATTCCTTTCCCCTGCTTGGAAGTCTTTGCGCCAATTTTTAACATTGCGTGGACAATAAAATTTCATCGTCATTGTGTGATCGGCAGATGGTATCGTCAGTGTGGGGACGCGACATAATGCCACTTTTCCCTAACGAACGGCCGTTGGCGTCATGGTCAGGTAAAAGCGAAGCAGGGGCACAATGAACCATGGGGGTTTGCTGGGGTATCTTGGCTTTTCCTATTACGGTTGTGTTGACAACCTCAAGCCTGTACATTCATTGGTACATGATATGATAGCTGGACTTGGCTTTTTTCAGTTCGAAACAAGACATCTCTACTTTGCACCTCTTCCTGCGAGCGATGCCGCGCGTGCCATCTTGGCATTCTTTGCGGCATCTCGTGCCTGGTCCCATGCCCTCCCTGTATTCCCCTGTCGTGCATCCCGTTCAGCCCGTTTCTCCTCCTTAAGTGTCCGCGCTTTCTCGCGCGGGTCAATGACTACGAGCTCCTCTTCGGCCTTCTTGCGGTTGCTCAGATCCTTGCCAAGTTTATCCGCTGCGAAGCTCAGGGAGTGTGACATCCAACCCTCATCATCGCTCTCTTCCTTTTCTTGTTTGTCCCAGGAGGTGCAGCTCTGGCAATTGGCAATGAAGTGCAAGTCGCATAACTCTGCTTCGTCTTCTGCAGCCTGGGCGACTCCGTCTTCTCCATTGTCGGCCGGGGCTGAAGGTTCATTGTCCTTCTTTGGGGGTGCCTTATCCAGCCTGGATTGAAAGGCTTGCAGCATGCGAAGAGTCTTTGCATCCTCGTTTGCAGAGGTATTGGTGGCGCCGGGCCGTCGCTTGCGACCCCTGATGGACGTTTCAGGGATCATAGACTCTAATGCAGACTTCTTTTTCTCCTTGACAGGCTCATCTGTGTGGATAGTCCGTCTCATCGATGCCTTCAGCGCCGCCATTTCCTCGTTGGCCCGCTCCAGAGCGGTCTTTCTGGGGGCTTCCGGCTCCGGTGATTGATACTCCTCCTCGTCGTGCCGCGCAGGTGGGCTAGGATTTCGTTCTGCTTCTTTGTGTGGCTCTGGTTTCCTCCTTTCTTCCTCCTCTTCCACAATCGAAGACTTTTTCTTTAGCGCCTCCTCTTTCTTAACTTTTTGCTTCACGGGCTTCTCCTTGGATGGTTCATCGTCCTTGGATTCCATGACAATCCTTGTATCGAACTTCGCCTTCTTGAGTACTGGCATATCCTCGTCACCCTCCTCGTCTCCAAAACTGAGCAGCTGCTTCCCTCCTTTCCGCTTCTTTTTCTTGTCCTTCGCTGCAGATGCCTTGCTTGGTGCTTGAACAGCAACTCGAGATCGCTTCTTCATGTCGTCAAAAGGATTCACCAGAATCTCTACCCTCTCGATTTTCACCGGGTAAAGTGGTCGCTCGGTCGTCTCGTCCACTTCCGCCTCGCCCATTTTCACCAAGTTATAGATAGTATCGCCAGCGATTCGTCCAAATAGGGTGTTCTTGCCGTTCAGCTCCTCGGCCTTGTCCAGGGTGAAGAAGAATTGGCTGCCGTTCGTATTCGGGCGCGACTCGTTGGCGGAACCAAGCAGACCTCTGCGGTTGAATTTGAGACGCGAATGGAACTCGTCCTTGAAGTTGATTCCGGTTGGCCCTGCATTCTTTCCCTGACGCTGGTCCATGGGCCACGGGTCCAGGTCGCCGCTGAACGCGCCTCCATCGTATATCGACTCTCCGCCGTTGCCGGTGCCTGTCGGGTCGCCTCCTTGGAGGATAAAGCTTGGGACTAATCGATGAAAGATGGTATTATCGTAGTAGCCGTCGAGAGCTAGTTGTAAGAAGTTGCGACATGTCAACGGCGTCTGCTTTGCGAAGAGCTCGATGGATAATTCGCCCCGGTTCGTATGAAGGATGGCAGACCCGGTGGGCTGCGGTTCGAGATTATAGATCGCCGACATCTCGAACCCGTGTTCTGCGATTATCGGAGCCGATCGCTTGTTGTCGAGGAAGAAGCACGACAGCGCGCGTGCTGAAGAAGGTCACTGGAGTCGAAGAATCGAGCTAAGCTGAGCAGCTGAGTCCAAGCTGCAGGCGAGAAGGACCCACCCTTATCGATAAGAATTCTAAACGGTACGTACCTACTGTTGGTGCAATCCAATATCAACCATCAGTTCTCTTGAACGAGATGATGAATACAAAACCACCTATGAATTAAAAGCAAGCCGAGGGCCAAGTTCAGATTTAAGAATCTACCTTGAGGCAATTAGAATCAACATGATCGAAAACCTTCCAATTTTGACATCTACCTAAAGTTGGCGGCCTTCTCATCACTCACCTAATTGAAACCATCCCGCTTGGTCTGCTCAATCTTACAAGGACTCTAGCTAGGAACTGGCAGCAACCGCCACAGGCAATGAGGAAGAGACTACCCATTTGTTTGCTTCCCCGCTCCGGATTTCGCCACGCAATCATCGCTGTGACTCTCTTCTCCATCACTTCACCACAAACTACCTCGTATCGCATCGCACACACCCTCGCTCAACGAGCCTCATTCCCACAACTGTTTCCACCTCCAAGCCGCTATTTGAGGCAAGCTAGGCCCTGACATCAGTGATGCCTTTGTATTTGCCAATCCCAGTGTTTGTACTGTCAATCTAGAGGCAATCCGACAAAGCTTTCCGCCTTAGGTAAGGTCCTGAAGTCCTATTTATCCTCTCTCCTAAACTAACCATAAGATTTAGATCTTCATCATAACGCTCAAGATACAAAAATGAGCCTATATATACTTCTACAGCTATATACATACATCGGGGCGATCACTTCATGACGGGTTCCACCCTACCATCGAGTCCTATTCGAAAGTAGTCAGGTAAGATTTTTCGAGCCAAGTTTACCAAATCTGCTTTACTGACGGCTTCTCTCAGCCCGCCTCGCATTTGGCCCCGCTCGCGTTGAAATTACAAGACGCGAGATACCGCGACGCGCTGGGAGTGTCGTGAGGCGAATCAGTCGCCCCTCCCACCAATCGCCCGACATCACTGTCACGATATATAGCAGTCCGTCCAACCATGCCTCCTTGCAGGAGAATGTCGCCTGCCTCCACGGAGGCTAGGCAAGGCCGGTGCTTTGAGAAAGCAAGATTGCCTTCGGGGTGAATGGTCTCGTTCGCCCTGTTGCTATGACAAGCGATGAGAAGTAGTTGCCTCCGACTGTGATGACTCCAGCAGGAAGACGGCAACTATCTGAACCAGTTCGGACCCGATGCCCACGTCTCTATCTTGGAACACTTCTAGCGATCTGGGCATGCCTGTTTCACGCTGAATGAGCAGGTGCGCATTGCTGCTAGTCAGTTCGATGTGGCCAGAGAGATCATCTATCCCGACGTTGCTGGCTTTGTCTATGGCCCCAACACTGCGCTTGATAGGCAAACCTTTGCTGCCTGGGTTGAGACAACATACGGGCTGAAGTCTCCCTCTGGCAAGACCCTACCTGTCTTCCTTCACAGCGATTCTACTGCCTGTGTTTCCCACGGAAGCCGTTCGCGGTTCAATGTAGAGCAAAATTACATCGCTGTCGATCTCGCCCAGAAGCTCATCCTTGCCCCCTATCTCGGGACTGGGGGCGTTGTGGTCCTTACCCCATCCATACCGAGCCAACCTTGAGCATCTACAGATTGTCTTGAGGAACCAGTCGTCCAGTTCAGGCCTTGCCGCTCTTGCCAATGTCGTCGTCAACAGACCCGTTTTAGAGCCGGGAAGGCAATATGGTCATCTTCGTTCTATTTATAACAATGCACTGGAGTTATTTTAGTCGCAAACCGATAGCGGGTTTTGCCTCGACTTGCCCGTGGAACTATGGGATATCATAAGGCTTGGGTCGAGATGTGTTAAATCTTACCATATCATAATTTACACAATCATTGTCTAATTCTTTTGATCATATTTATCCTCGAGAGTGTTAAATGTTGTTTTCTATGTTGATAGTCTAAATTGAACTGGGGAATCAAACATAAGGAAATAAGCATTAACCAGGTCAACACCAAAACTCGATTAAACCCCACACGCATCACAAACTGCTATATATTGATATAATCTTACGTTTCTGAGTAGGACGGCTGCGTAAAGACCTATTTAAAAAAAAATCCCGCTTGTTTAAATACTGGAACTCTGAGGGCGACAAGAACTCTTGCCAGGTATGCCATTACCCTACAGACATCCCGTACTCTACAACCCCAGTACTCTCTACGCATAGCTAGCACAGGCTACAATAGAGTTGACTTAGATTGAAAGTCTTGCTCAATCCTTGTCTCCTGTCCTTTGCCGGGGCTAGATCGCACTTCTGCTTCCCCAGCTTGGCCCCCAGATTGTTCGATTACAGCTTTGTCCTCAACCACCACACCCTCTCGCTATCTTAGTTCTGACCTCTGCAAGATGACATGCATACAAGTGAAGCTAGTGGTTGGCCTCGGTATTAATTACCCCGAGGTAGTAGATGTCTCGGTGGTCGGAAAGGTCGGAATCCTCACTCGTTCCCCACGGAAAGTCTTGATCCCATTCCGACAATTATCTCGCGAGACTTCATTTCCGAAGCTACAAAGATGTCCCTGTTCCCTCTTTTCCTGACTCTGGCTGATTTCAGCCCTATGCGAGTCTTCGAGGCAAGTTGGTAGGTTACCACTTTCCCTCCTCTGGGACCTGTCAGCCCTACGTGATTACCCGATTAGGCAATCCTGAAAAAACACCAAGATCACGCATCATGAGATGGACACCAATTTAAAGAATTCGTTGACATTTCTTCGTCAAATGGGTAAAACTAAATGTGGAATCATGTACAAATTGATCATGCAGTCACAACGCCGCTCCGGTATCCTTCCAAATTTCCCAATTCGCTTTCGTTTAGTACAGCTTGATGGCGACCGACTTGTTCTGCGTGTAGTTGGCCAGGGCAGCCTCGCCAAGCTCCCGACCGATTCCGGACTCCTTGTAGCCGCCGAAGGGAAGCTGGTGGTGCAGCATGTTGTAGCAGTTGACCCAGACGGTGCCGGCCTTGAGGCTGTTGGACACGCGGATGGCGGTGTTGAGGTTCTTGGTGTGGACGGCGGCGGCGAGGCCGTAGGCGGTGTCGTGGGCCAGGTTGATGACCTCCTCCTCATCCTTGAACTTGGAGATGGCGCAGACGGGGCCGAAAATCTCCTCCTGCATGATCTTCATGTCGGGGCGGACGTTGGAGAAGATGGTGGGCTTGATGAAGTAACCCTTGTTGCCGAGGCGCTCGCCACCGGTCTCGACGGTGGCACCCTCCTCCTTGCCGGACTTGATGTAGCTCATGATGCGGTCGTACTGGAGCTGAGAGACCTGGGGACCCTGGAAGGTCTCCTCGTTGAAGGGGTCGCCGACCTTGTTCTCCTCAGCTCGCTTCTTGAAGGCGGCGAGGAACTTGTCGTAGATGCCCTCCTGGACGTAGATGCGGGTACCGGCGCAGCAGCACTGGCCGTGGTTGTAGTAGATGCCAAAGTTGACCCAGTTGATGGCCTCCTCGATGTCGGCGTCGTTAAAGACAATGTTGGGGGACTTGCCACCGAGTTCGAGGGTGACCTTCTTGAGGTTGGAGGAGGCGGCGGCCTTCATGATGGTTCGGCCGATGACGGTGGAACCAGTGAAGGCAATCTTGTCAACGTCCATGTGGGAGGAGAGGGCGGCACCAGCGGTCTTGCCGTAGCCGGAGACGAGGTTGAAGACACCGGCAGGGAAACCAGCCTGCTCGACGAACTGGGTGAAAACAAGGGCGGAGAGGGGAGTCTGCTCAGCAGTCTTCATGACGACGGTGTTGCCGGTGGCCAGGGCAGGGCCAATCTTCCACGCCAGCATGAGAAGAGGGAAGTTCCAGGGGATGATCTGTCCGCAGACACCAATCTATGGGGAGAATGTTAGTGCCGGCATATTGAGGCTGAAAGCTGGAGGGGGAACCTACGGGCTCAGAGCGGGTGTAGTGGAACATGTCGGGGGCAATGTCGATGGTCTTGCCCTCGATCTTGTCGGCCCAACCACCATAGTAGCGGAGGCAGCCGACGACGGCACCGACATCGCCGCGGGCGTTGCTGATGGACTTTCCGTTGTCGAGGGACTCGACAGCGGCGAGGAGGTCG
>JABFFE010002267.1:0-13046 GCA_013623625.1 Fusarium setosum
CTCCGGCCTCCAGTCCCCGGGCACCTGGCGTTGCGGCGACGTCGGCTCCTATTGTGGCAGTAAGTCGCCCCGTTTGCATCTCCCCTCGTCGCGTTCCCGCTGACCTTGCGCGCTCGCGCGACCGTAGGATCCCCAGTTCGAGAATGGAGGCGATGACGACGACGCAGGCTCGGGATTTAGGTAGCCTGCCACCCTCCCCCCCACGACCTTCATCTCAATCTGCTCCGAGTGCGTGCTGACATGCTATTCCAGCCAGGAAATCGAGTCGACAGCTTCTCTGACCGACAGCATCCGAGACTTCCGCACCATCCACGGCCGAACCTACGGGAATTCCAAGACTACAGAATACTGGTGGGACACCACCCACACTACACAAACCAAGGGCCACAGGCTGCTATTGGGTCAGTGGAACTGACATTTCGAGCACCCGCCCCAGGGCCCCGAACGACGAGCGACAGAACGAAGGCCTGGACATAACGTGAGTCCCGTCTATGCTCAGCCGGCGCCCTCGTCTAGTAGCTGGCACTTGCATCAGCATGACATTTCTCGCTCAACCACTTTGCAGACACCACTACATTCTCCTCTACTTCGATAACAAACTCTTCCAAGCCCCCATCGGTGACAACCCACAGGTGCGCCGCCCTGACCTGGCACCAACTTTTTGAACCTAACATTCCGCCAGAGGGTGTTGGACGTGGGAACTGGCACTGGTATATGGGCAATGTGAGTATACAGCCTGGCATTTATTACACGCTGACCCTCCCTGTGCCCCAGAGACTTTGCCGACCAGTTCCCCTCCGCTCAAGTAATCGGCACCGACATCTCCCCCATCCAGCCATCGTGGGTCCCGCCCAACTGCGAATTCTACATAGACGACGCTCAGCTCGAGTGGACCTGGCCGGCCAACCACTTCGACTACATCCACATCCGCGATCTCTACGGCAGTATAGACGATTGGTCCGCCCTCTACAAGAGGGCCCACCACCACCTCAAACCCGGGGGCTGGTTCGAGGACCTCGAGCTCGACATCCGCGCCCACTCGGACGTCATCACCAACCCCGAGCACATCTTCAACCGCTGGAACCGCGTCTTCCAGGAAGCTGGCGAGAGGATGGGCAAGACGTTTAAAATCGCCATTGGCTCGCGCATGCGGGATTTGATGGATGATGCGGGCTTCGTCGACGTAACTGAGCGGAAATTCCGCCTCCCCATGAGCGCCTGGGGCCTGGATCCGAAGCTCAAGGAGATTGGGCAGTTTGTGCAAATGTTTGTAGACGGTGGTCTGGAGGGGTTTGGGCTGTTCCTCCTGACACAGGTCATGGGCTGGGAATACGACGAGTGCCAGGTGTTTATTGCCGAGATGAGACAGGCTCTGAGGAATAAAAAGAACAACCCCTACTACGAGGTGTAAGTCCCCTTGTCTGCCAGATACTCTTGCATCTACACATGCTCACTAACTCGGAACAGGACATTGGTATATGGGCGAAAACCAGCAGATCCAGATGATAATTAAATGACAGAGCACGAATACTTGTAGAGTGAATTGTGTCAAGGGACGGTGATAACAATACAAATCTGGGCGGTACTCCTTGAAGTAGCCCGAGCACATTGGAGAAATCCTTGCCAAATACGCATGGCATGTGTATATGTTGTTACAGATGGCGAAAGCTGTTGGCTATCCAAGTTTGACCTATATGAGATCCTCTGGGCTTCAGGGAAATTCTGACGTGTTGGAGTAAACACTCCTTGAAAGATTCCACGGGCCAGAGGGCAAGCCTCGCCATCTCAGGCAATTAAGGAGGGCTAATACTCTCGACGGATGGGATAGAGTTGCACCTGAAGCTTGGGTCACGGATCAATCTGCATCTTATTATGGTGTCTTTTTTACTCCACCCAAGGGATACACAAGTCCAGGACAAACACCCGATATTGTTTCGGCAAGCGGAAGGTCATTATCTTGTTAAGCCTCGCTACATTAATAGTATATCAGGCGAGTCCATATCATGCTAGGAGTCAGGACAGCAGTTGAAGCCCGTGATAGAGCCGCCCATAGCGCTTCCACGGCTAGTAAGAAACGCTCTTGGCTTAGGTAATAAACAATTAACAAATCATCCCGGCAACCCAGGCGCTTGCACAAGCGCCATGGCCCGGTGCTGAGGTAACCCAAAGGTTGCAATTTCGTTCTGCAGACAGGAATGAGGTCTCTTCTGAATTCGATAGGCAACTCGTTGCGACGGGCCCCATCAATCCCATTGCAGTTTCCAACCATAGGGTTTGCCGTGGTGAAGAATCCCGTCATCCTCGAAGAGGAGCAATTTGAAGAATTTCGGGCTGGGCAGTACCGGCCGGCAGACATTGGAGATATCTACGCCTCCAAATACCAGGTTCTGGGCAAATTGGGCTTTGGGACGACATCTACCGTGTGGCTAGCCCGCCAGCTGACTTCTCCAGGGAGCACAAATACGTGGCGCTGAAGATTTTCGGGCGAGGAGTTGACCAGGATGAGATAGATGTGTACGCGCACCTCAGCAAGGCCAATTCTTCTCATCCTGGATATCGCCATGTCCGAACTGCACTGGACACGTTCAGGCTTGAGCGCGGCCAAAGCTACCACCACTGTCTCGTGCAGAAGCCAATGTGGGATAGCTGGAAGGACATGCTACTTCGGAACCCCACACATCGATTCACCGACACGCTCTTGAAGGCAGGCCTCGCTCAGCTGCTTCTCGCTCTGGATTATCTGCATACGGAGTGCCGTCTCGTCCACACGGGTAAGGCCGTCGGAAGCCCTCATTTCTCTTACAAGTTTCTGACTCCCCTCTCAAGATCTCAAAGCCGACAACATCTTGCAAGAGCTGATGGACCAGTCAGTGCTGGAAGCTTTTACCAAGGCCGAACTTGAGACCCCGTCGGCCAGGAAATTCGTGGGCGGTGCCACCGTGTACGCCTCCAGGCGGTTCAATCTACCCGACGGCTTTGGCGATGTTGTTCTCAGCGACTTTGGTGCCGCTGTTAGGGGCGAGGAGAAGAGAAACCACGACGCGCAGCCGAACGTGTACAGGTCCCCCGAGGTCATGTTGATGACCGAGTGGAGCTATCCTGTCGGTGTTGTGGTACGTCTCACTTGTCGATCGAAGATGATGACCTTATTAACCAAGGTGCAGGCCTGCCCTGGACTCTGCTAACTTGTATGAAGAATGTCGAGATAGCTGATCAGACCTGCAAATGGCTATTACCGACCTATGCCGCATACTTCACACCGATATCTATCCTCTCTTGTCCTCGGGGTTTACGTCAACGTTTGGTTCTATAAGCGAGATCTGTATAATAGTCTCGTGCCTAAGCCACGTAGTATCATTATGTCTCAGATTTGACAGTCTCCCGAGCACCACTCTTGGCCACACTCGGCTCTACTGCGCCGTCGGTCGATTTATTCTCATCGAGCTTTGCATCATCAACCTTAGTCAAGTCAACTGTCTTGAGCGCAAACATGACAATCAGCATGGGCGCCAAGGCTGCTGTCGCTGCAATGGCCAGGAGCTGCTGGGTCTCGCGATACGACCTGTCGATGGCTGCCCTGACGGGCGTTCCCTTGGCAAACTTTTGCGCAACGACAATGGATTTGTAGATTTTCATGGCGTTGGGCTTGGCTTTCTCCGGGAGGTACTTGGCAAGCTTCTCGGGGAGCATGTTGTTCCAAATAGCGCCGCCCACACTAGAAGAGTCAGCTTCAATGCGTCGAATCATACTCAGAGGTTATCTACACTTACCTGGTACCAACGGCACCACCAAAGTTCATGGCGGCATAGTAGACGCCAGTAACAACAGGAACATCGTCTTTGGCAACAAGAGCTTGGATCGAGACTTGAGCGGCCGTCTGGTAGAATGCCCGACCGACGCCAACGAGGGTCTTGGCCGTAATGAATGAGGCTTCGTTGGCGCTCTCGCCGTGCATGTTGACAAAGTGGATCTGAAGGCCCTGTCCAAGAACAACGAGAGGCACTCCAATGAAGACGTAAATTTGAGTGCGCTTGGTGTACTTCATGAGTACCCCCACCAAGACGGAGGCGATCTGGAAAGCGACGCGGAGAGCATTACTAAATCTCATCAGTATCTCACCACGGCTAAACGACCTCCAGGAAGACATACTCGATACGGGTAGAGTGGCCTGGGCTAAAGCCACCAGCAACCTGAAGATAGCTCGGGAAGAAGATGGTGAAGCACGAGTAGTGGAAAAAGTCGAGCATGGACAAGACACAAGCCGCAATGACAGTCCGCTCCTTGATCATGCGGAAAGGCATGAACGGAACTTTGGCGAACTTGGCGTCCCAGACGAGGAATACGGCAACGACGACAACGCCAATGACCAGCATTGCGATGTATCCGCCTTGATCCCATCGGTCACTCCTCTTGGCGCCTGTGAGTGACAGGGGAATCAAAGTGAGTCCAAGACCAAGGACGAGCAACAGAGCACCTATAATATCGAGGTCAACCCAGAAAAGGTTGATGAGGCGCTTGCTCAGGGGCTGAGACTTATCGGCAGCGTCCCAAGCACCGTCGCGACGATAGCCATTCTTTCGAGCCCGGCGTTGGAGGATGTAGAGGGTGATGATGAGAGGTGCAGCGCAGAAAGGAAGGATGACAGCCCACATCCCGTAGCCCCATCGCCAGGTCGAGTGCTTCAGCACGGAGTCTGCGACGATAGAACCGAGATAAAGAGTGGGGATGGAGGCTACGGACTCGGGGAGAGACGTCCAGAGTCCACGGTCGATCAAGCTCGTAGTATCAGCAATGAAAACTTGCTGCATGATGCCATAACCAGTATCGCCGATGGATTCAAAGATGCCCCCAGCCTGAAATTGTTAGCTGCATCCGGTATGGTTAAGAAGATATTGGTGCTTACGATATAGGTCGCGATATTCTGGCAGGCAGCGTACATGATCTGCGAAAGGACAAGGAAGAGAATAGAGAATGTGAGACCCTCGGCCCGACCAAAAACCTAGAGATACTATTTTAGTAGCAAGAATCGCTTCTCGGGGACTGTCAAAAGCATCAGGCTAGCTACGGTATGTAGACGCCCACCCACCACCAACTCTTTTCGGTGTGCTTTGACAAGCAGAGGTAGACCTACGTTGGAGAACTTGGCCATTATTGGATACGTGACCAACCCGATAATGGTCCCAACGACATTGGCAGTCGTGAGAGCCGAATGTCTCTGGAACTCGGATGTGGCGTAGGCATCGTACACCTTGGTTGCGTACTTGAGGAACGAGGTGATGAAGGTGGTAGCAAACAATCTAACGGCTTGGTTAGTAGAAATCTGAGGATAGAGGCATAGGTTACCCTAACCCAGTAAAAGCAATGATCAGAGCCTTCTTCGACCACGACTCTCGCAGTACATCCGTATTTGTCACAGGTTTCCCCTGTCCAGCTGCTCCCTCTTCCTTTCGAGCAGCCTCGACGTCGCCGGAGGTTCGAGGATTTGATGCACAATCTGCAGCCATTGTTGTGCAGAGACGTAATGCTTTCTATTCGCTGCAGTTTTCAATCCAATGCTTCCAAACAACGCTGCAGCCAACAGCTCAAGTTTATATCACTTCCTTCTCTCGCACCCTTTCAAAAACAAAACCCTTGTCACCTCTCTTGCAAAAGAACCGCGGAGTCAATTCCGCTCTCCACTGACAACCCACAACCCGGTGCGGCGACCATCCGAGATCGGGTCACACCACTCGCTGAAGCAAAAATTTCTTGCTGCGCTCGTGGGGTGCCGGAACATCTAATCTTATCAGATCCGCTGTGGTTCGTCGTCACCATTGGCTATGGAGCTTGAGGGCATGCGATGCCAAGACGCTGTAGCTCGTTCAGAAACACGCCGCGTTCAGCACATGGTCCACATCAGGTGCTGTGGGCTAACTTGAGCAGGTGAATTGCTTGGCTTAACCATGATGGATACCTGAAAACCGTGATCTAACCGTGATCAAAGAGAAAAATCTCACCAAGAGTATGGGAGGCCAAGAGCGGCATACGCCGAGTTGGGAATAGCTTCATCGTGAAAGGTGCGATAACATGTGTTGTTGGCCTCGGTCTGCCGTAACTTACGGCCCCGGGCTTCCGACCACTTTCGTAAAGAGAACTGGGATTTTAGGTTAAGCTTCTATCAACTTACCGCGGTCGTATGAATAGCTCCGGTCAAGATACTTAATGTGACACATGTCTATCTCTACTCAAGGTAAGACGGAACCATCCAGCTGGAACAATGATGAAGCTTAACAGTCCACCTATCAAGAACCTGGTTGAATACCGGACCGATCGCTGCTCCCACGCGCATTGATGCTCACCCCCCACGGTCGGGTCACATCGGCGTTTTCACGACATGGCTTGACGACGCGCTCTCGGTTCTTTTCATGGTGACTATAAGACTTGTCACATGTGAATGTTCTTTGCCTCTGGCATTCATTCCCAGGCTCTGGGTCGACTGATGGAACCACTAACTGGGTTGCTGACTGCTCCACCAAGGACGGGTCACTTCCACGATAACAAGTGTACTGGTAGAACCGCAATGAAGCAACCGGCGCCTGGTCAAATCATGGTTCAGCGTTACTGTTCCGCTGGGACAGCCTAAATTTAGGGCTTGTCATTCCGTTCGGTAATCCAAACAACGGGAAAGTAAGCACAGATATTCCAATAGCCCAAACTCATTAACAGCTTTATAAATCTTCTCTAGTTGCCACCGTGCTCTCATCGAATCAGACCACCCAAACAGCTATCAATCGCCTCAAACCAATCCAAGATCACGCTGGCAGCATTATTCGGATATTCGGGAATACGGGATTGCCTCTCGGTCCAACAACAGCTAGTGGTGTTTTTGTCGTGTTCCCATCGTAGTACCCAGACACCGATCGTCCAGAACCTGGCAAGTCCCCCAGCAGGCCATTTCCTCCGTCCTGTGTACATGCACGGGGCCCAGAGTTTGATTAGACTAACTTCCAGGATCAGCCATGTTGTGCAGGGCTGACCCATGGTTGAAGATGAGAGCGCCACTTCCGGAAGCATAGCACGCGCAGACTTCGCTTACTAGACGAAGTGGATCGTTAATGACAATGCGTTCATGCATCTTGGCTGTTGTCCGTGGCACCACGTTCCGGGTGGTGGATCTATGTAGCAAGGAAGTCCCAAGCAGGGGCGGCTGTGGCAAGCTGAAAACCTTGGCCCCGCCATGCTAACTTTGTCTCGTATTATATAATCGTATCATTAGGAGTAAGCTTGTTTTTAAGAGTTGGCCCCTTCCCGCGATTTGCACCAAGCTCGGCGCATTGAGACTACGAAACGAAACTTGTCTATGTACTCTATTAAATCTTTATACCTTAAACATTAACTCTAGGAACAATCTTAGTGCGTCGCTGAACTCCATCTAATGCGCAAATACTCCAAAGCTACACGCGGATGAATCATCCAAGATTATCCGGGCACTTGGCCCGGATCTTGGCTCCGTAGAAACGAAAGATGACAGGTACTGGTACCAATACCAATGATAGGAATGCTAGGATGCTGTTGCCCCAGCCAAGGCCAAGATCATCGTACATGGACAAGCCCGCAAGAGGCAGCATTGCGCCAGCGAGGGATCGAAGGACTGTGACAGCGGCCACAACTGAGGCCGCGTAGGAGATGTAGGCGTCGATGAGATAAATTTGAAGGCACATCTGTACATTGTCAGTAACAGCTCAGGTTACATGTGCGAATTCACTTACCATAATGCCCATCAGGCCAAAGCAGAACAGAGCAACACCAATCATGGGCACAATCCAGTGGGTGTTGTTCTCCGTAGACCATCCGTACCAGAAAAGCGACGCCACAATAATGATACCGTTCGGCAAGGTCAACCACACCGGCAGACGATCCTCAGGCACTGTCTTTCCGTTCTGAGCCAACTTCTTCTTGATGATGATATCCGTGATGACGCCGAACAAGAGTGTACCGAACAGCATGCCAATACCGGTTGGAAGGTACGCAAGACCGATCGTGCCGGTTCCGAATCCGTATTGCTGGGCAAAGACAAAAGTGAAGGTACTAAACATGAGGTACAGAACGCCGTATACGATGGCAACGTAGAGTGAGAGAATGAGGACGGGAAACTGGGTAAACAGCATCTTCATGGGGCGGATAATGGCATGCTCGAATCGCTTCCTGCTGGTGAGTCCATCCTGGTCGAGGATGGAGTAAAGGTCTTGGTTACCGGTCTCTTTCTTGAGACGATTGACCTTGTTTCGGAGGAGAGTCGGATGATATGTCTCGGGGGTCGCAAAGAAGCAGAGAATAGCCAGTGCCCCGGCCTATGAAAAGTTAGTCTCTGAATCCTCGTGTCCGAATGAAGCAAAGCAAGGGCTTACAAAGATGGCAACCACCCAAAAGACCCATCGCCAGCCAAGGCCCTCAATCATGTACCCTCCAGCCAACGGTCCAATACAGGGTCCCAGCAGCGGTCCCATAGCCCAAACAGCCATGGCCTTGCCTCTCTCCTCAACAGGAAACATATCAGAGATGGTACCACTTCCGTTAGTCACCGGAGTAGATCCCGCACAGCCCATCAAGAACCGAAACACAATCAACATGGGCATGTTCTGGCTCAAGGCGGTGATCACGGTAGCTATAATGAAGAGGATATTGGCGATGTTGAAGACGGGCGCTCGGCCGTAGATCTCACTCAGAGGCGCGGCGAGGAGGGGGCCGAAGGCAAAGCCGAGGACGTAGACGGATACGACAAAGGTTGCAATGTTTACGTTGTCGTCTTTGAACTCGCGCATGATGTCGGGGACGCCGGGGGCGAACATGGAGGAGCCCTGGGATGTGTTAGGAGAGGGAGGGCTCAATTCAGGTGTGGGAACGTACAAGGGGACTGGGGAAGATGTCAGTATTGCCTTTGGGGCTAAGGATTTAAGGTTAACTTACGTCAACAGGGTCATCAACGATAGAGCGCCGATGCATCCCCATTTCTTCCTGGCTGGCCAGTTCATGGGGTTCTGTGGATCATCGGGACCGTCCCAGCCCACGGCATTGGGGTCTTCTGGTGTCGAGTTTGAGGCTTGACCTTCTTTGTTGTCTGTTTGGCAAGCAGCCTCCTCATCAGTTTGTCGCTTTGCCGTGTCGCTGCCGTGCTCTGACGCTGAAGGGGTAAGGGTTCGCTGGCTCTCGGGTCGGGGGATGTCACCCATCTGGATGTTCTTGGACTCTTCGGCAGCCATGATGCCTAGTTGATTCGAGTAAATTGAAGCTGCCACCTAAGCCAGAGCACCTAAACAAATTGGGTGAAGGATGGTATTTAAAGCCCTCCATGGTTAAAGACAGCTCCTTATTGTGGTGCATGGGACCACCAATCACGACGCCAACACTACGAATCCGAGACCGAGACCGAGCACTGGGCCAGTCACGGTCAACAACCGCACTTTATGAACGGCTAATATTGGAAGGTAGAATACCCGACAACGAATTATGCTTAATCCCGGGCTGTCGGGTGCATCCAGCAGCCCGAAATCCTGGGGTCAACCGTAAAGAGTGAGGGCCGGCGCCGATTTTATGCGGGCCCCGCCCGGGAAAGTGGGCTTCCGGACGGGGACTTGTGCAAATCGACCGATTTTGTGCAGGAATTGTGCACAGCTGACCCGGAAGGCCCCCTTTTACGCTGCCGGACCCGAAATCTCGAGCGCCATCTTGAAGCCACGTCCCGTGCGCAAGATTAATCATTTTGACGACATCTTTATTTGGATGTTTTTACGAGCCGGTCACGGTTTATACGCGTATCCTGTACGAAAACCACAAGTGGCGTTTTCGCAATCTTGGTGCGCAAGCTCCGGCATGGAGTTAAAAAGTCGTCCGCGTCGGACACGCAACTTGTCCAGCGACGATCTAGATATGATCACATTGGTATGAAGCCATCCCGTGATTGACCCGTCACAAGATGACGACAGATGCCCATCTCTAGGACCGACACTCGTGATTGCTACTCTGCGTCGAGCTTCAGGGTAATGCAACCCTATGGACTGCTTGAGGACATTCAACCGTTCAACCCCAGCAGTCAGAATTAACGTCTGATGGGACGATCATTGACGGTTGACCCGCTGTTACCCGTGCTTGCCTAACCGACACTTTGATCTCCTCTTGGCACGGCTGCCTGTGGCTAAAAGACGAGATCCAGCGATATCCTTCAGCCACAGGAGATCTGAACATGTCATAATTATGAAGGAATTAGACTATATGGAGGATGCTCCTATGATGATCTTTTCATAAACGCATTCTGATATTATGGTTGGTTCCGGGGTCATCAGCTGCGATATGAGCTATTCTTTACCCCGGCGGACACGGATTAGCAAGCCCTTCGGGTTAGGTGCTTCTGTCCGGGACACCAAGTCTGCGAGCCTCTCAACCAGGGCGTTGATGAGTTCTTCTACCAGCACCATGGAATCTGGGCTCCCTCACCCAGCAAGCTCCTCCCTATTTCCTGGAAGGCATGAGCAGCAGAATCGTGAGGTTCCAGACAATGAAGTCAGAAAAAGCTGCCCGACCCGAGAACCGGGAAACAAACGTCTGACATCAGCGCCAGGATCACTATCCTGGCCAGCCAGACCAGTCCTCCGGTCCTCAATTTCATATCCGGCTGCATCTGATTGGCCAGCCCGCCATTCCTGCCAGCGCCCTACCCAGAGTCGTGTTAGCTCAATTCCTACGGTACGCTAATAGCTCCTTTGCGGGCGGCGTTAGCGATGCCTCAAAAGAATCTTCAACTCGCTGAATTTTCTCACTCAAACTTGTCATCTTTCTCTTCAAAGTGAATCATGGCTGTTGAAAACGGCGGCTCCCTGCTGCAGGGTCTCGTCGCAGACTTCCTCAACGGCAACTACAGCACCGCGACAGTCGTGACCACCACCGTCTTGGCGGGCGCAGTCATCCTGTCTCTGCTGAACCGCCTGCTGACTCCGCGACTGGACGAGAGGGAGCCTCCTGTTGTGAAACCCACCATCCCCTTCATCGGACACATCATTGGCATCATCCGACACCAATCGGACTATCACAGAATCATCCAGTGCGTCTTGCACTTTTTTTCACCGCAGATCGATCGGAGATGCTAACGCCAAGAATAGCAATGCTAACCCGTCGCTGCCGATTGCCACCCTGCCCATGCTCAACGGCAAGCTCTACACCATCTACGATCCGCACCTCGTGCAGGCTGCGCTGCGGTCGCGTATTGCTTCGTTTGAGCCCTTTGTCATTGATTTTGCGCAAAAGACGTTCAGTCTCAGCCAGGAAACATTTGGCAAAGTACAGAGCCCCAACATGTTCAACGACTTTAATGATGCTATTCACTCGAGCTTTCAGGCTCCGATGTTGCACAAGATGAATGTTCACTTCTTGGCCAGCATATCTGCAAAGATGGATCCCATCAGCGATGGCACGGGGCGGGCGAATGAGGTGAATGCGGGTAGAGAGGAGGTGATAGCTGGGGGATTGAAGGTGGATAACCTCTATTTGTGGGCTCGCGATGTCATGTCGTTGGCGACTACGAAGGCTCTGTACGGGGACCATGATCCTTTTGGGCCTCAGCCTTCGTTGGTCAATGACATGTGGTAGGTCAATCTGGTCGACGCTGCTTCAATCTGCTGACGCCGTAAAGGACATTCGAAGAGTCAGTGCCCTACTTCCTGCTCTCCCTCTTCCCGTCAATCACCATGCCCAAGGCATACAAGGCGCGATCAAAGCTGCAGGCTCTCATGGGGAAATACTACACTGAAGAGCACGACATCAACGACCCGACCACCTCGCAGCTCGTCAAGAACCGCGCGGGCGCACTCCGAAAGCACGCCTTCACCGGCAATGAGATTGGACAGCTCGAGGTCATCCTCCCCAACGTTGCGACTCTCAACGCCGTTCCCACGTTCTACTGGATGCTGCTTTTTGTATTTGACAGACCCGAGTTGGTGGAGCGATTAAGAAGTGAAGTCGAAGCCGCTGCAGTGATATCTGAGAATGATGGGAAACGCAGAGCGACGTTCGACATCGGCGAGTTTGACGCCAAGCTCCCCCTTCTCGTCAGCTGCTACCGGGAGACGATGCGCCTCTCGAACCACTCGGTGAGCATGCGCCGCATCATCTCCGACATGACCATCTCCGGTCCCGACGGCCAATCCTACCTGCTCAAGAAGGGCACCGACATCCAGCTGCCGGCGGGCGTGACGCACTACGAGCGGACGGTCTGGGGCGACGACGTGAAGGCGTTTGACCCCGAGCGATTTCTACCGGCTGCGCAAAAGGACAGGGCGGCTGAGGATGAGCGGAGGCGCAAGGCGGCGTATTTCCCCTTCGGTGGAGGTAAACATTTGTGTCCCGGGAGGAACTTTGCCTTCGCAGAGATCCTGGGCTTCATGGCTGTTCTGCTGCTGGGCTTTGACGTTGAGCCGATCGGCATGGGCTTTGGCGACATGAAGATGCTTGGGGCGCAGCTTGCCAGCGGCGCGGTCCGGCCCGAAAGGTACGGCAAGGGTCTCGGGGGAAAGATTCTGCGGAGGAGAGGATGGGAGGACGTTGAGTGGAGGTTTGAGTGCTAGGTAGTCACATCGTGTAGCTGGACATGGGATGCTGCCCTCTGCGAGATGCGAGCCCATCTTCAATTAGGTGCCTATCGTCAAGATCATCATCGCTAATGCTAACACAGTGCTCAACTTTTGATACGGAAAAAAAACATACCCGATATCCTCGTTTCTCTTTTGGGAGTGCATACTTATTAAATAATAATAATAATAATAAAACCGTGACAAACGAATGCTTGGGGAGAGAGATCCCGACACAAACCCGATCGATACCCGAGCCTGCTCCTCCGTTGTTGTCTCTTTTGTTCAACGCCCATCCTCAGTTCCCTTCGCGTGTCCATTCGCCTGATACCGCCCGTCAACGGCACCGTTGTTCTGAGGATAATCCGACTCGGCCCGAGGCTGCTCGTCGCGGCGGCACTGTGACAGCTCGCGCAGTGGCACATTCACATTGCTCGGCTGCTGCAAGGG
>JABFFE010002272.1:0-13966 GCA_013623625.1 Fusarium setosum
GCCTAGAAGCGTAGTCGTACTGTAATGCGCAAGCCATCTAGAGCAAAAGGATGTCTGAGTTGGGCCATGATACCCATAGTTGCCTGGTGCTACCGACATTTTTCTCCTGTTGGCTCGAGATGATCCCTCCCGTTGATGGAAAATGGGGCGCGACGAGGGGCTGCCGGCGGGCGCGAGAACCGCGTAAAGTGGTAGCTGACCCCCCCGCTAAGCCCACTAAATCACAGTCTAAGACAGCCCCCCATGTCCCCTGTCAGGGTGTGCTGCAACCACTACACTACAGCGGCTCGCCGCAGGTCCCAGCAATTGCATCCAGATTTGGTTCATGAGAAGCGACAGATTTGACCCATTGAGACGGACAAGTTCACGCTCACGTATTTACAAGTTGTCGATTATGAGATGAAAAAGAGTCATTGCTTGCGAATCACATGCAGGAAGCCTAAACACTACCCGATCCCTCCGAAAAGCCGGTGCCGACCACCTTTCGCTTCTTTTGCGCTGACGACAACGAAAGACAAGTTTTTTGATCCGCATCTCCTCAATCGACGGAAAGGAAGCTAAGGCGGGCATCGACAGGGGTGGCAAAGCCTGGAATGGAGTGAAACCACAAGTGTGACTCATTCCGCGGGTCACCGACGAATTATCTCTGGCACATCGGGCATCCGACATGCAACAGCGCAGGGGAAAATTGGTGGTGGACATGGTTGGGCAAGCCTGATAATCCATGGCGATAGCTATGCCTTCTGACTGCCTCGTGGCATTGATTGTGCCGACGACCCCGTAACAAGTGCAATTGGCTAGAGCCATCGAATTGAGCTCGAGCTTGTGGCGTGTCTCGAAGAACAAAAAGGATGGTTTGATTATCAATGTGCAAAAAAATTGCCTGAATCGCAAGGAGACAAGAGGCAACGAAGCCAACTTCGATCACGTTGGACTAAAGGCCCTGGTGACAACGCCTTGACGCCGTCTCAAGAATGAAAAAGAAGATTGCGCCATGCAGCTGATGCGCCGAGGTTTGCTTTGTCTTTTAGTAAGGGGGGTGGCATTGGCAAAAAAAAAAGCTGACGGATGGTTCTTCCTGGTCATCGTCGCAAGCGGTGACGACAAAATCGACGAGCAGCAATTCCACGTCCAGACAAGCCTCGAGAGTCTGGAAAATTCACAGGCCGCATAATTGAGGTTGAATAATGCATCCTGACGGCAAATGGCCGTATCCATGGTCGCGGATGCATCCCCATCGGACCATGGCCGTCGTGGAGGGCATGGGATGAAGTTGTCTTGACGCGACGGGGGCGCGAAGCTGGTGGGACACTGTGCTGCCTGGCCCCTCGCCAAGTCACCACGAAAGCACGTGAGCCCCTAGCCCCCTCGTAAATTGCTCTCCCCCTGGCTCCACTCTGAGTCTTCTTTTCTGTCTCCCTTGCTGGAGATGTGACGCGCATTGACGGCTGGCTGATGGATCATCCGTTGTCACTCCGTCGTGGCTCCGTTTCTCGACCGTTTATGCTGTCTCTTGTTGCCATTGTGTGTCCTTGACTCGTTCGAGTCTTTGGCTCCAGTTGTCGCACCGGGTAAACCATGGTCTACCCTCGGCTAAGCCATGACATCTACAGTAAATCATCACAACTGTAAATCAAAGCGTCCAACTCTCTTGTCCAAGATCCAATGTGATTTGACTTTATCGTGAGCAACTCTTAGGCCTAGCTTAGCCATGATCACCCCAGATCTCGTCCTGCAACCCCAACCAAACCCTCCTCCGGGATTTACAATTTTCCCACAAAAAGCAAAGGTTGCCTACACCAAAAGTGCCGGAGTTGGCATTCATCCGGCCCCGAAGCTGCACTCCATGCCAAGCCGAAGCTCGGACCACCCCTTTCTTCAAGGTCCCCCAAGTTCCCCCAACCTCCCGCGGCCAGCGGCTACCTTAGCAATTTCTCACTACCAATTTTCCCATTGATCCAGCCCGTTGCCTTAACAGCTTCTAACCATCTCGAGTCGCATTGTCACCCATCACCCATCAGGCGTTTGTGTCGCAAGCTCTCATTTCCATTCCTCGCCATCGTCATGAACAACAAGAATTGGAACGACAGAGCTGATAAAGACCTGTTCTTTACCATTCTGTCTGTCAAGAACATTGGTGTCATAAGCGGCGCGGAATGGACCACCATCGGCAATCACATGAGAGGCCTGGGATATGGCTTTACCAATGAGGGTTGTCGGTAAGTTATTGCGCTCTTCTACATTGTCGCGATTCCATTGTCCTGGAGCCAAAGATATGTCTTTGATTGCGCCGAATGCTTTGTTGCCTTGTGGACAAATGGCTTGCGCTTGTTCTGCCTTACACGCGCACTTAGTGTCTCACGTCTATACGCACTTCACCTTTGATACCACTTTCATCCAAAGCTTAACTATATTCAACTTACATCACTTTCTTCCCAACCAGTTGACATACTTTCGTCTCCTGGTTGACTCCGTCACTAACACCGATCCAGTCAACACTTCCAAGGTCTGCGCCGAGCCCAGAACAAGGCAGAGGCCAATGGTGGTCCCAACGAAAGCGCACGCAAGGTTGACCCAACCTTGAACCCTATCACTCGTCGCCCAGGACCCGGTCGAGGCCGGCCTCGGAAACAGCCTCCTGCTCCGGTACCTGGTGTTCCCGGAGAGGTTGCTCCCAACCCGGCTCTTGCTCCTATGGCCCCTGTCGGACCTCCCAATCTCGCGCCAGGCCAGGCCTATGGTATTCCTCCCGGGCAAGCTATTCTTCCTCAGCATGTTCCAGTCTCTGCTTCTGGCTCTGCTCCAGCTGGTGTTCCCGTTTCCTCTCCAGCTCCAGTACCAGGTCAAGCTCCTCCTACAATTGCAGCTTCTGCCGTTGCGGCTCCTGGCTCAATGCCGCCCCCTGGGGCTTCGATTACATACCCTAGCCCTCCTCGCGCTCCTGAGCTCCCCCAGAATCCTCCTCATCTCCATCCTCTTCAGCATGGTCAGCAGCCTCAAGACCCCCCGCAAGAGCCTCCACGGGACCTTCGAGAAGCCACAGAGGCTGGTTCCACTCCTCAGCCTCCTGCTACGGAACAGAGCAATGAGCCTACTTCCGGGTCCGTGGGACCTTCAGAGCCGCTGGAACATGTAAATGAGGATGTCGACGCTGACGCTGATATCGACGCCGATGGCGATGCCGATGTCGAGGAACCTGAAGCCAAGCGACCTCGCCTGAGCTCGCCTGATCCAACCAAGGAGGTGTTGGATGATGAGGCAGTTCTAGCTCTTGCAGCCCACAACAGTTCTACCGACCCGTTCCCTTCTGAGTAAGTCTTTGCCCGCCGCAAGATTTGCAGACGTACTAACCTATTCTAGTTTCGCTACATACGGCGAGGCGTAGATGCCAAACAATTTTGGACAGTGATACCATGGGCAAAGGCGTTAGAAACCGGGAGTTGGTCGTAGTGGCACTGGAATGCTACAGGATATTGTAAATGGAGCTCGGTTTGTTAGGAGTTAGATGATCGATACATGAATGTTAGGGTACGCTTGTTGTCAACCTGCGGGTTTTCCGGGGGTCAGAGGTTTGCAGGGAGATGTAGACCTGAATAGCAGCTTCTTATAGAACTGGATTACCATGGGCAGCCTACAGTTTAGAGCAGGCTGCCGACAATACGCCTGGAATTCATACCCGAACTTTGGGTTGTAGGGACTGAGGTGCCTGTAATTTATCCTACAGGTAAAGTGCCCTATCTGCCAATGATTCACCTTCTTCAATCTGCACTATAAATTGGTGCCAGAGATCGAAACTCCAACAGGTTCCTCCTTCATACCTACAACCACAACACACACTTCGCACTCTCGCAGTCAACCCGACACCAAGCACCATCTTGCACATCATACACCCACGCATTTACGTCAGCAAAGTCATCATGCCTCAAAGCAGCGATTGGGACAACGCCGACTTCCTCATGGATCTCGGCGTCGCGCTCTTCACGGCTGCCCAGGCCAACAAGAGTCTCAACCCCACGGTCAAGGAAGCGGTTGAGGAGTATCTCAAGGGCCGCGGGTACTCGACCTCTTTTGATGCAGTCCGGTATGTCACCTTTTTTTCTCTTTTCCTCCTTGTCATTGTGTCCTGGAGTCATCTGGCAGTGTGAAGGCACTGGCTGGCAGAGCAAACACGTCGAGATTGCCGGGCAGCAGCAAGCGGCTCCTCGGCCCTTGTTATTTTCTCGCCAACTCGTCGCATCCAATTCACCTTGCACATTTTCCCCCAAATCTTCAGCCTAAAGCTTAGGCCCTGCGACGAGGATAAGTATCATCAGCTTGCATCTCCTCCCTCATCACTCCTCCATCCACCCTTCTCATCATCAACCCCTGAGCTGCACCATCGCCACGACATCCTCACCCTCCTCTCTCCCTCTTCTTTTTTATACCAAACACTTCAACCCTCTTTTTTTTCCTTTTGAGGGGAAAGCACAATGGCCAAGCGTCAGACTATGCAATGGGACGCTTCTGTCCACGAGGATATCCTCATCTGCATGTTCCAGCACCTCAAGCTGAGCACCCAGGAATGGGGCAGCGTGATGAAGGATTTGCAGGACATGGGATACACGTTTTCCGAAAGTGCTCTTCGGTATGGCTTGTTTTGCGCTAGTTTTTATTTCTGCTGTTGTTTTGCCGCCTGGCACTGCTCGCTCCCCTCTCGCTGTTTGCATTCACCTCCCCAACCTGCACTATCATCCCTCTTCTAAACATCTTCGCCCATTACCTACCTCACCCCACTCTCCATCCCTTCTCATCTTCTTTCATTCATCCATCCATCAACACCAACCCAAGCCTCTCCCCCTCTTCATCCATACTTTACTTCTCCACCAACCATCATGACTGGAAAGCCGTCTCGCGGTTGGGATGCCACCTCCCACGAGGACCTCCTCCTCGCCTTCATGGACGAGATCAAGCCCAACAAAACCATCATCACCAACGTGACCGAGAAGATGCGCGCAAAGGGCTACTCGTACTCTTTCGATGCCATCAAGTACTTCACACTCTTTGCCCGCCATTTCTTTTTTCTTACAACTCACACTCGTTGCCCAACAGAGAGCTAACTTCTACTCTCCAGTCAACACGTCCAGAAGCTCCGCAAGAACCGCGACACCTCCGGCATCCAGATCGCCGGCGGCAGCTCGGCCACTTCCACTCCTCGCAAGAAGGCCGCCGCCACTACTTCTACTCCTCGCAAGCGCGCCGCGGCTGGCAAGAAGGCCAAGTCAGCCGCCAACGTCGCTGAGGAAGAGGATGCCGAGGACGAGAAGCTGCAGCTCAAGCAAGAGAACGACGATTACAACGACGGCCTCACGTCTCCTTCGCCTTCCAAGCGCGCCAAGATCACTCCCAAGTGAGTTTGACCCCCGGATAACCTCGAGTGTGTCTGTCCCCTTTTCCTAACTGCTTCATAGGCTCGAGCCTGAGGAGGATCAAGAGACTCCTGGAGAGGTCTAGGCCCCTTGCCTAAACAATTTCGGAGTAAGTTCAGCCAGTACCTCATATTGCTTTCTACCCTTACTAACCATTTGGTAGAACTTCGCTAGAGGGACATGGAATCAGTCTAGGCTCCATGCTTGGATTTCCCTTTCTCTCATGGCATTAATGGTTTAAGGGCTATACGCAGCGAGTTACGGTAATTCACGGTTGGCATGGAAATCCAGGTAGTAGATTGGAAGGCGTCTAAGCCTATCGCAGAGAAAATTGGGGGTGGAAACTTGGCTATGGAATTCTGACCATAAGCCTCTACATGTAATAACGAATGCCATATGAAGGCGATATTATGAGAACACCTCTGCGATGAATTGAGGATACGCCAAGTAAATTTTCTACGAAGACTTGATCCTTGGTGATTGCCACATGAGATTGGTTCTGGGTGGATGAAGTCCCGGTTCATCAGAGAACGATGTAGAAGAATACCGTATTGTGCAGACTCCCCGATCTCAGGAACTTGGCTGCCTAGCCGAACTCTCCTAGCTTGATATTGTGTGAAGCTGCACCTTAAGCTCGCACCTGTGCCTCTGTATTCACTCGTCTTCCATCATCCTACCTTTGGTCAATAGGCAGCCTAGCTCAGGGATATCAGCACTGCCGCCAGCTGAACCAGCAACAATAGACAGCTCAGACTTTTTCAATCCTTCTAATTTTCCCACCCGCACTTATTCTTCCTCTCTGCTTATTCTACCACGACCTCTATTCTTCTCCCCTCCTTCCATCCCCTCATCCTAATCTCTTCATCCGCCCTCTCCTTAAAAACCTCCCCTCCTCCTCCTCCTCTACCACTTCTTCTCAACACTCCACCATCGCAACACTCTCCCACTCAACACCAAACAACTTCACTTTTCAATCCTCTTCAGCCCATCATGCCTCCTACTGAAAAGAAGTGGGACGCCAACGCCGAGCGCGACCTCTGCGTCGCCGTCATCATGGGCGCCCAGGACGGCGACCGCATGCGCTACAACTGGCCCAAGGTCCACAGCGCCATGGAGGCCCTGGGTTACTCCTTCACCAGGGATGCCATTTCGTACGTCTTTGCCCACCTCCTCTCCTTCACTGCAACCTGTGCCCCATACTGACCCAACATACTACAGACAGCATTTCAGCAAGTCCATCATGCGCGACTTCAAGAGCCGCCACGGTGGTGGCGAGGCCTCCAGCGGCAATTCTCCCGCCCCGACCCCCAAGAAGACCCGCAAGCGTGCTACTCCCGCCAAGGGCCGCAAGAAGAGGCAGGCCTCTGATGATGATGACAACGAGGACGAGGACGAGGATGGCCCCGAGGTCAAATCTCCTCCCGCCAAGAAGGCGAAGCGCAACAAGGAGGAGGGTGTCAAGGCTGAGGATGCTACTGAGCGCAAGCGTGAGCGCAGGTATGTTGGACATGTCTCTATCTTTTCAACACTGAGCAGGTGACTAACTGAAATGCAGCGCTACTGCTGCCGACCATGGAAGCAAGTTCGAGGCGTGGTATGAGGCTGGCAAGGAGGACGAGAAGTAGAGTCTCCATGATGGCCAAGGACATACATGTCTGGATGATCGGTGTCTAGGAGATTTTAAGCATGAAGCGCCCCAAATCATGACGCTTTAGTAAAAAAGGGGTATTGCAGTGTGGTCATGGCCTTGAGGGATCTGAGTAGAGGCCAGCCCAAGATTATCAATGTTATCATGGGTGACAGATTCATACTATTTGCTTGAGCGCACCATGTCGTGATGTCTTGAGAACATGGACTAAACGGCAGTCCAAGGCGACAGGATTAGACCTCACAGTCCTTCAATCAGCACAACAAAGACAGACTGACTCACTAATAGCCGCACGCACTATCAGTTAAACCTCCATGTCTCATATCGTAGCGTAATCGCAAACTACTGGCTAGAATCTGCCATGCTGCATACATATGTCACCATCCCAGAGATGATAGCCATGTCCCATACCCCCAAACGCCTTTCAAAATACCTCCAAAGGAGTTGCAAATTACCTCGGTCGTCGACCGTCGAGCCGGTTGCCCTCGCTAGTACCCTTCTTCTCAGGCGCCTTGGACTTGTCATCTCCCTCGCCCTTTCTCTTGACTGCACCTCGAAGCGTCTGACCCTGTCCCGCAAAGTGAGGCCTGTTGGCGTTCTCCTTCTCCTGCTCCTTGTCTGCTTCCGTCTTGACTGGCTTGATCTCGTATCCGAAGAAAAGCTTGTTAGGGGGCAGGCGAAGAGGCGCGGGGGCGCCATCTCGTCGCTTGGGCATCCCTGGGATATCTACCGAGGCAGGCACAGGGGTAGCTGGCTTAGGGGTGGATGTCTTGCTGCCCTTTTTCGCTAGTTTTTGGCCCTCTCCGACAAAGTTGGTCACATTGCTCGTTACTGACGGGGCGATAGCACTGTAGTTGATGGACTGGGCCATGGTGCCTTGGTTGTGCAGGAGACCCCCGGCAGGAACTCCGCCACCACGAGTGCTTCTTGGGGTGCTTGTGCCACTCTTGCGCTCAGGTTCAACGTAGCCAACAGGGGGAGCAAACTCTACCGACACATCGGTCTCGATCATGCTGACTCCCATCTTGTCTGTCTCAGGCTTGACGTCAAGGACGGCCACCTCGTACACTTCGTCATTGTACGCAAAGTTAAAGACGTCACCCTTAGTCAGGGTAGCGAAGTTGCGGAAGGCCTTTTCCAGGACAGCCTTGGGATCGCTAATTTCGAGAAAGGCGACAGACTGTGGTTGCAGCTTGACCATCTTGGCTAGCTCCAAAGACGTAGTCCGGATCTGGATCATGTCGCCAACGTCCATGCCGAGTGTTTCCATCATCTATGCCAAGTCAGCTGCCCACTCTTCGAGACATCAGATGAGAGGTGCCATACCCATTGCGGAATGTATGCTCGCCCCTCCTCTGCAATGAATTCCAGTACACCCGCATGCGAGTGCTTTCCCTTTTCACCGTTGATCAACTCCATCAGCAGCGGCCACTGAACGTGAAGCTTCGACACTTTATCGAGGGCGGAAGGAGGGAGGATAATCTTGGAGCCGTAGTTGAGCTCTGGTCGTTCGGCTCCAGGAGCCATAATGACGGGATAGCATCGGTAGTATTCATCGAAGCGTTGCACGATGGGTCGTCGTCCGTGGCGGGCCATGTTGTAGAGGTGCTCCGGGTTGGCGGGATCATACCCACCGCCAAAGCTTGAGTACTATGAACTCGTCAGAAGGCATGTTCTACCGTTAGGCGAGGGCGTGGTGAAGCGTACCATCGTGGCGGCGTCTTGTTCGTGTATACGATTTTGGGGTGATGTGGTTGAAGGTTAACGAGAGAGAGCGAAGACATGCGACGTTGAAGTTGTATGAAAGAGCACCGAAGCAGCTGCTACGTGGGGCGTGTGGAGGCTGCGAAAGCGGCAGAGGCAGCTCTCGGATGACGCAGTTTGACAGGGCAGGCATCAGTGGAGCGAAGGCTGTGGTACCTGGAATTACAGTGAATAGCTGCCTATATTTCAGGTACCTAGCCAGGTACCAGGTCGTTCCTCCAACCAGCGTAGCTAATATGCCCACAGTCAACCGGAAAGTCAAAGCTCCTTCAAGCTTCCTTTATCAAATACACTTTTGCGCCTACAAGTTGAGACTTGTCCTCTTCATTATCACGTTCATATTCACAGGACGCAGGCCTACACCTTCTCCAGAGCACTATAGCGACTATGGCGTCACGCTTCTCAGCTGCACGACCCAAACGCGACGGCGAGAACTTTGCGCGCACTCACCATAACGAAGACGGATCCGAGTCTAAAAGAGTCAAGTTTGATGTTCGCAACCCCTCGACTCTAGCCCCCGACGCCCGTGAAGACGATGCCATCCTCGATGCCGATGTCATTGGTGGCTCTGCCGCTACAAAGCGAGGAGCAGTCAACCTCGACGGCTACGACAGTGATTCGGAGAACGAGACCTTCAATGCGCGCGCCGAGAATCGCAAACGAGGCAAGGTCGATATTTTAGAGCAGTTAGAAAACTACGATGCGACCAATGCTGGCCCTACGGCTCCTGGTACTGCAGCCGGCGACGACGATGACGATGACATGTTTGCTGCCGACGATGCAGATGGAGAAAACGGAGCTCCTGAAGAAGGCGACTTTGATAAGAATGGTCGGAAAAAGGACAAAGTTCGCTTTCTCGACGCTGACCAAATTGTTGGCGAGGAAAAAACAAGCAAAGACAAGGGCCAAATCCGATTCGACGAGGAGGAAAGCAGTGATGACGAAGAGGATGTTGAACTTGCCATACTAGAAGAGGGCGTTGACGAGGAAGTCGGTGCGGGAGGGCTTAAGAGAAATGCACCCAAGATCGAAGCATTCAACCTGAGGCAAGAGATGGAAGACGGTCAGTTCGACCAATCCGGCAACTACGTCCGCAAAGCTGGTGACCCTGATGCCGTCCACGATAACTGGCTCGAGGGTCTTAGCAAAAAACAGATGAAGAAGGCCGCGGCAGCACATGAGAAGCGCGAGGCTGAGGCACGCAAACAACGCCTAGAAGAAGATGAAGTTCTCGTGTCAGACTTGCTCAAGACTCTGATTCTCAATCTGGAACTGGCTGAAACACCGCTCGAGGCGCTGGCTCGGCTCGGCAAGAAGCAGCCAAAGACGAAGAAGATCCCCAAGTGGAAGCTCAAAAAGATGAACAAAGGCGCCGAAGGTATGGAGGTTGACGGCGGTGAGAGCAACGAGGACCCTGAGCAGAAGCGGGTCAAGGCTTCAATTGATGCCATCACGGATGCCGCAGATAAGCTACTAAGCCGGGACCACGAGGACATTTACGATCAAGAACGGGAACTACTTGTCCGAGAATATCGCAAGGAGACAGGAGAGGACTGGGTGGAACCGGAAGCTACACAGGTTGACCAGGATGAGGAGGAGGAGGAGAATGCGGTGAAGCCTGGGACGATGTGGGAGTTCCGATGGTCAGATGGACGTGATGGAGGCGCCAAACAAGGACCATATGACGGGGCTACGATGAAGGCGTGGAAGGATGCCGGATACTTCCCAGAGGGTGCGGTCGAGTTCCGAGTTGTGGAGGAGGGCCGGCAATGGACGTCGCAGGTTGGGGCTTTTGAGTGAAGGCATTGCGACGGGAGGTCAGCCGAGGAACTGGAAATGCGATAGTGCGGGCGAAGCAGACCGTCGGTGCGTCCCGGCGTCTGTCTGATTTGCCGCGAGACAACTGGATGCGGGAAAGTTCCAGCTTAAAAAGGTGCAACGGGTTCTAACGTGTTCCAAAGAAGGACGCCGGCTCATGTCCGTGGGTGCTCGGCCAACCAAGTGCATGTGTACATGGATGAGAAGCCGGAGAGTGGCTGTGAGGTGGACGGGTTGGAGACGCGACGAGATGACGGCGTGTGGAGTCTGTTTCGCGTCGAGAGCTCGAGAACCCAATGGAGAGAATGCATGACACAGATGGCTACGACCTTGTGGCTCTTGGTTTGGAGACGGGTCTGTGGGCGGCCACGTTGGAGGGCACCTTGAAGGGGTGGAATCTGCGACGAGCATGCGGGCCTTGTGAGGCTAGACTGTCGGCCGGATCGAATTCATGACGATCAATGGTCAATAGGCATGATGATGCATGATGGAGCCGCGGGACGATGACGAAGGGGGGCAGGCCAAGAGCCGAGACGGCCTCCAAGGAGCTGGAGAGGTTGGCAGAGATGGGGCATCTCTGTAGCAGCTGGTTCCTGGGGATCCCGATGCGCGCCGGGGACGGGTGAGGCCGGGCCAGGGGGATCTTGGGGAGGAGGCTGAGAAGCCGGGGCAGCGAGTATGGAGTATGAACGATGGGGACCCCGGGAGGTTAATGGAGATCGATGGGGTTGAACGAGGGGAGTTGGCGCCTTCATAGGCGAGGCGTGAGCCGACCCAAGCCCGTGATCCCGTGATGCTCCGGCGCGTGGAGCGGATGCCGGGGCCGCACCCGTAGCCGAGCGGTTACCGTGGCCAAGTGCCTGGAGGGCGGCCGGCGGCAAACGGGCTGAGTCGGAGGGAGCAGGGATGTACGGGACAATGTAGGCAAGAGGTTGCATGTATGTAAGTGTCGATAGATGGAATGGAGAATTGGCCAGTGCCTCGGACCTGTCGTGGTGTCTCTGTAGCACCATCAAGAAACGGCCATGTGGGCGCCTTGGTAGGCATTGAGCAGGGCGGGCATTGAAGCATTGACTGAGTCGAGATGAAGCAAACAAACATGAACTGATGTTGGTGACAACTGCAGTCGTATGTACAGTACAGCAGTAGCGCCGAGGCCAGATTCAAAGCCAGATGCGCCCGGGATCAGAGTGGAGGAAGATCGAGCAGGAGGCTCTGTGGAGGCGAGCGCCGTCAAAAGAGCAGGGGTTCGGTCAGCCCAGGTCAGGTCAGGTCAGGCCAGACCGATCTCAGGTGAGGATTCTCGGTGAGACTAGAGATTTGACAGAATGAGACCATGTTTATTATAAAGCGAGGGACCGTGCTGCGTGCGTGTGTGTGCCCAGTAAGCCAGCCTCGTGTACGATAGGGTCAACGTTGTTTATGACAGCTAGTCTACTGGGCTCCGTATTGCAGACGCCCCTGGGGTACCAGAGAAGAACGTCAAAGACAGCAAGATAAGCTGAGGCGGTGGGATTTTTGCGATTGAATTGACAGGACGGGGGTGGTTGATACGTGTTTGAGATGAATAAAAAGCTGCGAATACAGTCGGTCCGTCGAGGCCCGTGGCCTATCAACGGGCCGACACAGGCCCGTCTCGGTGAGTTGTTTGTCCATGATAGATGTAATGCCCAGCTTTCCGATAGCATGGAGTTGTGTGTAGGAGAGGACAGCTCCTCAACAAATTGACGTGTCTGAGATGAGGTCTGATACATGCAGATGATGTCCTCACCTTGAGGGAACATTAGGGTGGCTGCATGTCTTTCTTCTGTCTGCTGCACTAGTACTACACACCTTGCGCATTCACGGTGACTGCCCGTGATTAACAAGAAGGCCTGGTCTGGAGCTGGTTACTCACTCTTGTCTCCCTCGATCTCTGTATGACTGTAGCTCTTCTGCCCACCCCCGCGACGACCCAGAACTCGGCTGCCCCGCCCTATTGCGTAAAAAGACGCAACATGATGGATGGTAAAAGCCCGCAGCTAAAACCTCGAGCGAAGATCAGGTACTAAGCCGCTTAGAGTGTTACCGTCCAGTGGTTGAGCCCCTTCTAGCTCAATCAAGGTGACTCCGGTATAAGTGGGCGGAGAAACGTAAACAGGAAATTAACCAAGACACGCACTCCAGACAGAGATGGAAGCGCATCGAAAGACAGAGGCGGGAAAAAAAAAAGGTGAGGCGGGAGGATGATAATCCCATGGAAACCGAACTGCCAAACCGTACGACTTGCCGGCGCGGTGAACAAGGCGCCCCGAGCTTAGAGACGAGAAAACGTGGACGTGCGGTGCGGCGCGGGCGGTAGACGCCGGGTGGCCGTTTATGAGGCATCGAGAAGACATGCATGGATGCGATGGGGATATTCTGGCGGTAAAATAGAAAAGCACGGACAACGGTCGAGACATCAGGCAAGAAAAGGCAAACGGGGTCCAGGTACAGTGCAGCCGGGACCAGGGAGAGGTCGATGAGATCTCATCGTCAAAACGCAAGGTGGGCATATCGGATGAGCCATGAGGCGTAATCCAAATGTGTTTTAGGGAGCGATAATTGTCCACTCGGCGATGCTTCCGGAGGGGGGAGCAACTTTTTGACTTCTCTTTTCCCCCTGGAAGTTGCAGGCGACGACAGGTATCATGATGCATGTTGGCGGTTATATCTGCTGCGGCGTTGAAGTCTCAAACTCCCGGGCCGCGCAGCATGAGATATGTACGTTTATAATACGGTGTGTAGTCGGCGGCAATATCAGCATCCATGCTGGATGTCCTGTTGGAGGCCAGGGGGGAAGGATGGAGTGAGGTGGCACCTCATGGAGGGGTAGAAAAGGTACTTGCCGGCGAGGGGAGGGGCACAGCAGAGACGCAAGTACCTTTTTGGTGCATCACCCCACCAGTCAGTAACACCAATTGCTTAGCTCTGGTGGCGGGGTCCCTTTTTTTTTTTCTCTGTCGAGGGAGGCATGGATCATGGACCGTGGCTATGGGACGGGATAGGACAGGGCGAGGTAAGTGTCAAGGGCGTGAGCTGTTGGGTGATCTCGAGAGTGATATAGAGAAATGGTGAGGAAAATATTGAGGGTAATATGGTGAGGACATGCTCTATTTACTGTATCCGTAGCTGGATACCACAGAGCAAGTAGTCCTGAGCTACCTGCACTAAACCGCTGCTAATAAGGCTGGGGAATTGGTCATGATACCTCATCTGGTATTAGCACCTTCGCTCTCTTCACTGCAATGTCCCTCACACCCTCACCCTCTCACCCGATATTGGACTTCCCCCTGCTGCCCCTCCCCAAGCC
>JABFFE010002323.1:0-11818 GCA_013623625.1 Fusarium setosum
ATCCTCGGCATCATCCTCGCCTCCTTCACGGGTATGGTCCTCATCGACATGTTCCGCAAGCGCCGCACGGGCGAGCTCCAAGAGACGGGCGCCAACCTCTGGCACCTGTTCGTGCTCCTCCTGAAATCCCCCTTCCTGATCTTCTCCCGCAAGAACCTATCGGCCGCCTGGGTCTGCTTCACCGACCTCTTCCGCAGCAAGGGCAACAAGCGGCGCGGCAAGCAAAAGGCCGATGCCGTCTCGCTCGACAGGGAGTTTGACAGCGCCGCCGTCATCGAGCGGCTGGGCGCCAAGTCCGAGTCGGACTCTACGGGCAAGGATGTGGGCAGCAGCGAGGGCTCTACGTTGAAGGGCAAGGAGAAGGCTCACGGGGGGGAGATTCCTGGGTTTACTTTCCCGGCTGTGTTTGACACTGGAGCGGGATCGAGCAGCAACAAGGAGAAGGATGTCGAGTTGGGTCATACCTCGAAGGATTCGCACCATGGACACCACGGGGGACACCACGGACACGATTTTGGGCACAGCGGAAGTCACAGTGGACATCACGGGCACGATTTCGGCCACGGTGGAGGACATGATGGGGGGTTTAGCGGAGGGCACAGCGGAGGATTTGATGGATGTGGGGGATTCGACGGAGGTGGCAGCGGTGGATGTGATGGCGGAGGCGGAGGAGTCGGGAATTAACTTTGGACAACTGACAGCTGTCAATTTTTTCGGGGACTGGCCTTGTTTGAACGTTATTTGTATCAGAAGCAGACTTCCAGGGATGGCAATGGGCGTTGGTCATGGCTATGGATATTGTTTGAACTGAAACCAGTCTTGCCAGGTTCACACATGGACATTGTTACGGCGTGTTTCCCCATCTTCGGCAAGTAGTCTCGAGACAAACAAAACCAAATACTTGCTCTGTCACTTGAGAGTCACTATCGATTCGTCCTTGTCGCCACTCCGGCCGAGGCTTTTAGTGTATGACCTCGGTGGTTCTTCCACTGCCCAACTCCCCGAACCCAGATTGAGCTGTCAGTTAACAAACCCACCCCAGGTACTTGAGTATAAGAACAATATCCAATCCGATCCAAAGCTAACGTAAAGCTTAAAGAAATTGGACTGGAATTTATATCGTCAAACGGAGCCGGACTTTTCAGGTGCCACACGGACCTCCGGCTTGGCACGGCCCCGGCAGTTAGTTCGCCCCGTCCGAGCGGAAGCAGTCACCAAGATCCAATGACTTCCCTTGCGTGTGTGGACGACCCAATGCCAAGCTAGAGCTCAGCATTCCACGCCAAAATCCAACCCGCATGGCAAGTCCCTTAGCCGCCAACCATGGCTCCCAGGACGCAAATCCCGGACTCGCTAAGGAGTCTCTGGGTCAGCGCTAGATCTCTCCAGGGCAGAGCAAACTCCACTTGGCTGCGACATACTGATAGGGTAAATTGCACCAGACAAGGTGAAGGAAGGATCGAGGGCCAGCAGAGCCAAAATAAATTAAAGCTCCCAAGGTCCCCCGTGGCCGACGTACCTCACCCTCAAATCCTGAACTGTCAAGTCTTTTGACAAGCGGCAGCCATGGACGCCATCCGAGGGCTCTTTGGAGCCAAACCGCACCAAGGACTGCTCCCAAAGGTCGCTACCGACCATGTGTATCCGACGTCACTGCTCGACGACACCAAGGTGTACCGCGACATGATCCTGACCTGGACCTTTTGCTTCAACGACGTCCTGGACCCGAACAAGCTGCACTCGTCCCTGACGCGGCTGATGGAGATTGGCGACTGGAAAAAGTTTGGCGGTCGACTGAGGCTAAACGTGAGTCCTTTCGAGGCCCGCCGCGCTTCGACCTGACAATCGAGTAGGACGCCGGCAGACTCGAGATCTACGTGCCCCAGAAGTTCACCCCCGAGAGACCAGCTGTGAGGTACTCCCACGAGGTCATCGACATGGACATCGCCGACCACCCTCTGGCAGGGAGGATGCCAAAGCCCACCGAGAAGCCATCCATCCACCCCGGAGCCCAGGAGTTCCGAGAGTTTGCGCTCACGGGGGATGATCCCGTCAACGGATACGACCTCATGAAGGGCGATATACCCCAGATTGCGCTCCGCATCGTCTCCTTTTCGGACGCCACCCTCGTTTCGTTGGTATGGCCGCACACCCTCATGGACGCCTTGGGTCTGCAGGTCTTGCTGGAGAACTGGTCCCTGGTCGTGGCAGGCCGAGAGTCGGAGGTTTCACCAATTCTCGGAGCGAAAGAAGATGTCATCTACGGCGCAGCAGAGCCGCCGAGCAAGGCCGAGGATGCCGAAGAGGAGCTGCACATCGCACCAAAACGAGTTGAGGGCTTGGGCCTGGTCATCTTTGGGCTTCGGTTCCTCTGGGATTTGATTTGGCAGGGGAGTTGCCAGACGCGAACCATCTTTGTGCCGAAAGAGGTCGTTGCCAAACTCAGACAACGTGCTCTGGAGGAAGTGGCGGTGACGGCTAACCCTAGTGACGAGAAGCCGTTTGTTAGCGAGGGCGATATAATTGCAGCGTGGTCGACCAGATTGATCGCATCGTCGGACCCTCGACAGCTTCCTGTGACGATACTGAATGCGGTAAACTTGCGATACTGGATGAAATACCTGATGGGAACGACAGGCGTTTACGCTCAGAACTTGGCCGCCGGAACATTCACCTTTCTCTCGCCAGCCATGGCCCGAGGCCCGATTGGACCCATCGCCCTCGCAAACCGGCAGCATCTCCTGGCACAGACAGCCGAGCCCCAGCTCAGAGCGCTGCTTCGGGTACTTATCAAGGAGAACCAGAAGGGAGAGGCCACCTTCTTGTTTGGCGCGCCCAACATGCTGCTGGTCATCATCAGCAACTGGACCAAGGCCAAGATCATGCAGGCGGCTGACTTTGGCGCGGCGGTGGTCCGGCAGGGCGAGTCTAGTGAGACGAGGAAGAATGGGCTAGGAGTTATGGTCCATCTGTCTCATTCACCCGTCAGGCAGAGCATGATGACCAAGAATGTCATGGTGGTCAAGGGCAAGGACCACGAGGATAATTACTGGCTCGAGGGGTCTCTTTTGCCGCGGACTTGGGTCAAGGTCGAAGAGGAGCTTGCGGCCATGGCGGCTGAGGATTGAGATTGAGTAAAAGTAATGATGCCTGTTGACATTGCAGCCGAGTCATGTTGTTCCATTAGCCAAGTTTCACCGCGTAGCGCTTGTAGATATAAAGAGTAAGCCAAATATGACGGGACTGATTTGAACAAATTATCAACCGCATCTTCTTGCAACAGATTGAAGAAAGTAAATCATTATTAACCCGTTGACGATGACAAGACATGTCGTTGGTTTTCACAGCCTCGTCGGTAGTATTATGATACCGACCCGACCCAACGGACAGACAACCCCAGACTCACGCCAAAGTGGCTGCAGATTGGTTACAGGGGGACCACCCTCCCCGTAATCTCAGCGCCGGGAACCCGCTAATCTCCTTCTCCAGACACCTTCCACTTGGGGGGGGGTCCGGTAGTTCTTCACCGACGGTGTACCAGCCAATCACAATCGACAATTGCGTGTCAAGTGACGTAAGACAGGGCCATGGCTTCCAGCGGCATCCATCGGCGATTGCTTTTGCCCTTTGGTCGGCGACCCAAAACAATTTCCCTTCCCCAGTGACTCTCCTATCTCTTGTGAACCGTCACGATGCCTGTCTCGGCATCCATCGAGCACTGGTTCCGAAGTGCCGGCGCCCGTTCACGTGTCGCCTTTGCTTCACCGCTGGCTGGGCTGCGATGCCATAAACAAGGAGATGTCTGTCTTATCTCTCCGAAAGATTCCCCGACGTCATTCTAGATTCGATATCTACTCTGAAGACCGTCGTGCAACTCGGCGACCTCGGCTGGTGATGCCTCGTCACTTCATCTCCTGATCTTCCCACTCCTGCACACGCCGTAGCCATGTTCTCGCGACCAATCCGACTCCTGCTACGGCCCTCACGATCCTTGCCTATCCCACAGGCCGTCACGAGGGCACGATCTCGTCTCTTTATTCCTCCTATCGCAAAGTCCGCGTCCACCAAGCCTCATCCTAAGTCGGCGACTACAACATCAGGCTATTCAAATGCTTCTATAACGATCCTCCTCGCCGGGGCTGCCTCCTTCGGCTTCGCCTACAGCTTCGCCCGAACTCCTCCTACACGCTGCGATGCTCCCGCCCATTCTGAATCCTCCGATAGCCGCGATCCTTCCCTCCCTCGATATCGCATCTCAGAGGTTCGCAAACACGACGCCCACTCTGAACACCCCTGGGTCATCCACGATGACAAGGTCTACGATATCACCGAGTGGATCGGCGCCCATCCCGGCGGCGATGTCATTCTGCGCGCTGCAGGTGGCTCAATCAACCCGTACTGGGACATCTTTGCCATTCACAAGAATCAATATGTCTACGATATCCTGAACCAGTACCTTATCGGCTATGTCGACTCGGTGGATCTCGTCAATGGCCGGCCGGCGCAGGAAGCAATCGAGGATCCATTCGCCGATGATCCGGTCCGACATCCAGACCTCATCACCATGACGGACAAGCCCAGAAATGCGGAGACCCCATCAGCTGCCATGACGACCGAGTTTCTCACCCCGAATGATCTCTTCTATGTCCGCAACCACATGTGGGTGCCGACCATCCCTGAGAACCCAGACACCCACACCCTCACCATTGAACTCCCCGACGGCACCATAAAGGAGTACACTCTCGCTGATCTCAAGTCACGCTTCCAGCCTCACAGAGTCACAGCCGTGCTTCAATGCTCTGGCAACAGGCGTCGCCATATGAACGAAGGCTCTGGACACAAGACGAGCGGCCTCCCCTGGACCGCCGGCGCCATTTCCAACGCCTGCTGGGAAGGTGCCTTGTTGTCCGATGTTCTCGCAGACGCAGGCTTTGACCTGTCCTCTGGTCTAACAGGTGAATCTGAGGCCAAGCATGTTCAATTCTCCGGTCTGGAAGCCTACGGCGCGTCCATCCCTATCAAAAAGGCTATTGACCCCCAAGGTGATGTCCTGCTTGCTTACGGGATGAATGGCCAGACACTCCCACGCGACCACGGATTTCCCTTGAGGGCTATTGTACCAGGCCATGTTGCTGCACGGTCTGTCAAGTGGCTGAATCACATCACCCTTAGCGATGAGGAGAGCACAACGCAGTGGCAGCGACGGGATTACAAGTGCTTTGGACCAAACCAGACTCACGTGGATTGGGACACCGCACCTGCGATCCAGGAACTGCCCGTCCAAAGCGCCATAACCACCTGCAGACTTGGTGACTGGACGACAGCTTCAAAAGACGGCGAGGCAGAGGCGTATACCAAACCCGCCTCGTTGACCGGTTACGCATACTCAGGTGGTGGCCGCTCCATCATCCGCGTCGACGTATCCTTCAACAACGGTAAAACCTGGTCCCAAGCATCCATTCTGCCCGACTGCACCACAAAGGACGGCGCTACATCCCCGTGCCTCGGCCACGGGTCATGGGCATGGCGACGATGGAAGTACGACGGCCCTATACCGTTAGATGCTTTCGACGAGGTGTCCAATGGGAAGCGCTGCGCAACTTTTGTGGTAAAAGCCACGGATGAGTCGTATAATACTCAACCAGAGAGTCATGCCGCGACGTGGAACATCCGTGGCAACCTTGCTACAGCCTGGCACCGTATGAAAGTGTGCGCCGAGTGTCCTATTGATGCCAAGAGTCCTTCACCTTCCGAGAAGCATGATTGAATAGCTTTTGTAGACATTGCAGCGCTTTAAACGAGCGAGTGGAGTTTGTGGGCGTTTGGGAACTTGGAAAATGGGTGGTCTTGCAACCAAAAAATCGGGACAAAATGTCCCTTTCACACATTAAAATCACCGAGTAGGTAGTGCTTGGAACAAATCATCATAATAGACTCATCGATAGCTACTGCAATCGCAGATGATGAATCACCAGCATCTATTCTCCTAACCGTGTGTACATCCCCGCGAGACGTATTGTACATCGCCCTTGGCCCAAACCAGCTCTATTCCCTTGGTCGACCCTCTAGTTGTACAATCCAACTATCCCTCCATACATAGGCCGCACCATGGCCTTGGATCTTTGAGCAACTCCTGGTACTAGTAATTAATCTTACTCCTCCTCCTCCTCGTCATCCTCACCATCCGAAAAGTAGTCAAACTCTCTGGGCACTTTGGCCTCCTCATCGCCCTCGTTGTCCTCGTCAACTGCGGTCAGCACGCCTGCAGCAGCGGCAGCACCAGATCCAGTGTTGCCCGGAGTCTGGGGCTCAGCATCGAGGTGGCCGAACGGTGAACGACCTTGCTGGCGCAGCAACTGTCCTAACATGGCGCTGTTGGATCCTCCTCGTGAAGGGTCCCCGACAAGACCCTCCAGCAGCGACCGGCCCTGGGCAGATCGTCCACCTCGAATGATTTGCTGGCCCGCCACGGGAGCACGCTCAATCGTCACCTTCTTTAGCTTCTCCTCGAGAAGAGCCTTCTCCTCCTCGGGTTGGGTATCGTGGAGCAGCAAGGGACCGCCAGTAGGCTGCAAAGAGTTAGCCCCAGTTCACATCGTCAATAAAATCGATAAATCTCACCTTCTTGACCGGCTTGTATCGTCCAGCGGGGAAGCTGATATACTTGAGCTGGCCAGGGAGAACACGGGTCATGTTCTCAATCTCATAGCCAACCTTTTCCTTCTCTGGCTTCTTCTTAGCGTCGGTGGGGGTGGCGATATCCTTCTCTTGGCCCTCCTTCTTGTCCTTGGGGTCATCCGTCTTCTTCTCCTCGTCAATGTCCATCTTTTCGCCACTACTCTTAGTAGGGGCGCTGTCGATGTCCATGCTCTCTCTTCGCTGAGCACGTTCCTTCTTCTGAGCTCGTCGCTTGGCCTGGGCAGTGGTCGACAAGATAGCCGTCGCGATCATGGCGGGGCCTTCCTCGGTCTTGACTTCTTGCTCGGGAGGGTAGTCGAAGAGGCTAGGTCGAGTGGCACAGTGGAACTTGAAGTCGGGCATCTCCAGGTCGTGATCAAGTCCGATGATGGAAGTGGGCGAGAAGCTGAGGGACAGGAAGTGGGTGAAGGGGAACCAGTACCAGTACTGAGTGAAGACAGCCATACCAACGATACCGGCCATGTTGAGGTTTCCGGTCTGAGTCTGAAGGCCGATGGTGCAGTTGCGACCACCAGCGTCGATGATACCGAGGGCTAGAGCAGCACCAAACTTGGTCATGGCATCCTCGTGTCGGTCGCCAACAACCTTCTTAAGAGTCTTGCGAATGGACGACACCTTGGGGTTCATAACCTCGTTCTGCTGGACCAGAATCATAGCAAGCGAAATAAGGGCACCCTGTCGCACAAAGTCGGTAGGGTCCTTCATCATAGGCTCGAGGAGGTCGATGGCCTCGTCGAGTCCAGTGCCGGCGCACGAGATACCGAGGGCCATGGCGGAACCGTATCGGACGTGGGGGTTGTAAGACTCGGACAAGAGCTCAACCATACGAGGCACACTGCCCGGCTTGCGGAAGAGAATGAAGCCCAAACTCATCACCGCAATTCGGCGCACATCATCATTGACATCGCTGACTGCAATGTGAAGCAGCTTTCGGATGGCCTTGTTGCTGCCAGTACCACAGTAAGCGAGCGCGACAGTCATGATACCACCGTACCGCAGAGTTGGGTCGGGGTCGTTAAGAAGACCTTCAATAAGGACGTCGGCTCCCTCCTGACGGCCGAACATGATGAGAGCCATACCAATGGCAAGACCACGGACAATCTTCTCGTGTGTGGTCTCGTGGGCGTAAGTGATCATATCCTCGAGGGCCTTACCGTTGCCAGTACCAAGCATGATCAAACCCATAGCCAGACCAACAGCCTCACCGTTGAGCGCAGAGTCCTGGAACAGAATCTCTCGGAGCTTCTCAAAGACTTCCCAATCGCCAGTGGCCATGCCCGCAATACCGAGACCAAGGGCGCCACCATGTTGAACAACCTCCTCCTCCGCCTGGCCAAATTGTGTCTTCAGATATTCCAGGGCCTCGGCGCCGTGGTTGGCGTGGATTAGTCCGTACGCGTACAAAGCACCACCCTGGCTAAAGATGGAGCCACTGCTGAGTCCGCCCTGCCTAGGAAGGTAGGGCTCGAGGAGCTTGCGCGATTGAGACAAATTTCCACGGTGAATGACGCCCAATGCGGCGGTAGCAGTAAACTTGGACCAGTTGACGGCCTTACCCAGCCACTCCAGATTGTCGCGGAAGAACTTGTCGTTGGTAGTCCCCTGGTTCATAAAGGCGTTGCAGAAGGTGACGGCCGTGTGGAAGATAGAGTTTCGTCCCTCGAGGCTGTCGCGCACCTTGTTGAGAATGCTGAGGTCGGTACGGTTGTTTCGGTAAAGAAACTCCAGATTCAGGCGGATCGTCTTGCTGCCGTCGAGGATGGATCGAATGTTTCGGTAAGCCTTGGCCACCTCATCGGGGAGCTCGTTCTCGGGGGCCTCCTCCTTGTTCTCGAGGAGCGATTCATTTTCGTTAGCGTTCTCGCCAGCCTCATCGGTCTCCTTCTTGGGAGGCTCGCCAGAGGGCAGGGATGCCAAGACCTTGCCCAAAAATTCCTGGGTTCCGTTATCGTAAAGGTCAAAGGCAATTTGGTAAGCGTTTGCGATGGAGGAGCGGTCGCCATTTTCGACAAGTGTTCGCAGCATGCGGGAGGCCTCATCGTCGGAGTTGAGGTAAACGACGCACTTGGCAATAGCAAAGTAGTCGGGGTTGGGAATTTCGTTGAGAAGATCGAGAATCAACCTCAAGATCTCGGTTCGAAAACCCCTCTCCTGGACGATATCCATGCAGATACCCAGAGTGTACTCCATCAGATCCTCAGCGGGACCGGGAGAATTCTCGAGGGGATTCGATTTGGCCTTCTTCTCGTCATCACTCGCACGCTTGATGACCTTTCGGAGGACATCAAGGTTTTTGGCCTCAACAGCAATACCAACTACCTGCCTATATCGGCCCTGTTCCAAACAGCTCTCAAAGAGGCGATCAATCACTCGTTGCAGGGAGTCGGTAGCTTGGTCGGGGAGCTCAGCAATAGAACCAGATCGGCCCTGTTTGAACGCAGGTTGGAAAGTTGCCTCGAGCATAGCATTGTCGATCGAGTCGCGTGACAGGAGCGACTTAGGAGGCAGAGTCGTCTGTGAGAAAGGCGTGGTGGGCGACATGACAGCACCATCGGTGCCGCTGGCAAAAGTGGTGGCAAGCTCGGGGAGGTCGGTCGCCTTGGAAGCTTGAGGCGTCGACTTCTTGGCGGCGGTGATGGCGATGTACTGATCAACGCATCTGGAGATGATGGTCTCCTCAAATTCACCAGGGGCATCAAGCTTGAAGAGGTCGCCTGCAGCGAGGGCAAAGACCATGCTGTCATTGTAGGCCTGGAGGTGATAGTAGACCTTGGCGAGGACGAGGGCGGCGAGTTGTCGTTCGGGGAAGGACTCGTCTTCGTAAAGAGCCTCACTTGAGTACAAAAGTTAGCGTTGGGGAACACAGGAATCATCGAGTCTAGGCGTGACCATGACGCACATCTGGCTCAACACCGCAGCAACCTCAGTCCAAACGGTATCGATATCATCATTGAGGGTCTGCAAGGCAAAGACCTTGAGCTCGGGCTCCTCATCGGTGAGGAAGGCGAGGACGCCGGTCGCCGAGACGATACCAGGCATCGTGAGGGATTGCGACGGGTGGGAGGGACGGGCTAGAGATGTCTGTAGCAGGACAAGAGGCGATGCGAGAGGCTGTTGTGATAATAGAGGTCGAGCTGAAGTGAAGGGGCTATTTCCGTACAAGCCCAGGGGCATATGCAGAGCCCGATTACGGAGTTGTTAAAGATGGGGGCGGACAAAGGAGATGGTGAGAGAATTGAGAGAGTGAGAGGAGGCGATGGATTGGTTGGTGTTTTGCTCCAGAAGGGTAACTCGAGATGGTCCACGTCAGGCACGGCTCTGCCTTGCAACGCGTGCACGGGCCAACCATAAGAGCTTCCAGGCAGGTACTCAATTACATAACCCCGCTGACTCATCATGGCCGCTAGTTGGTGGGGTTATGGCCACGTGACTGGGGAGCTTCAGGAGCTCCTATCTCAAGGGTCTTTAGAGATTCGGCACGACAGGGAACATGTTGCGTCACAGAGACACGACCTCCGAAAGCATGGCTTGACTCGGTCTCTAGTGCACAAGATGGACACATTGGCTATGGAGGATCAAGAACGTTGCATTGTATTTTGTCTTCAGTGGCTAAAAAAGTCGAGTCCAAGAGGATTTCATGACTAAGGACAGTATTTTACCAAGAAGACACTCGGTCTAATGCCAGCTAGGACGAATCCACGTTGTTTAACACGGTTTTGTCCCCTTTGAGCTGTGACTGCATCTTGTTGGTTTCGAAAGGTTTCTATCGGTCTACTCGTGACCTTTCGAGATTGATATTAGAGATAATGAATCATTAGACTCTAACAGTGCAGGCAGAGCAACGACATCAGCAGCCCATGCGGTCAACAGTCATACTTATCTAAACTCTCGATGACTCTATGACTAAGGCATTTACTTTATCTAACGTTAGTCGTGGCGCCGTTTATTCTTCCCGGTGCACTTGGAAAGTTGATACAAACGAGAACCTACCTTGGTTGTCTAAGCAGCACGAGAGCTCACCAACGGCCCCTACCAAAACGATGACGTCGAGGGCACAAACACAGCTTCTGGGTGAAACTTTGAGAAACAAAAAACCCTGCCACGCGACGGGAGCGTTGGTGGGAGATTACCGTCCTTCACAGCGACAAGGCTGAGATCTATTGACTTGAGCCCCTGAAATAGAACAATCAAGGGGCCCTCCGCTGAAAAGCACACGGCATCTATTAATGCCTGCTATTCAGTTGGCGCACTCTTGTTAGGCCCTGATGCAAAGTGACAAGTAGCGCGTCTCACCTCAGGGCTAACTTGACCTGAAATGTGCTAAGCACCCCAGGGTTTGAAATGAGTGGTACCTCAGTGCCCATACTGATTCGCCAGTGGCCCCATGTACCCACCATCAGAAACAGGTCTGCCGCAAAAAAAGGAAAGAAATTCACTAACAAATTCTGTCCCGTCCCCAAGTACCTCGGGCACATCCCTGAAGCTCTAGCGCCAGGCTGTAGGCCCATCTTTCTTTGTCGCCAGAAAACGACGAAGGACGGGACACCAACACCAGCAAACAAATCGACCATGGCCTACTAAAGTGACAAACAGCGTCCAGCGCACACGATCCGTTACCTGCTCCGTCTGTCCGCTCACCCTTCAGCCGTGTCTATCCATCCCCGTTTGCGATCCCCATTCGTCAATCGTCAATCGTCAATTCGACAGCGTGGCAGCCTCGCCATGGCGGCTTAGAGAGTTCCCCAGTCATCCATGTCCGCTTGCGACGCCTTCTCCCTCGCGCGACGACCAACGCCCTCCATCGCCTATATCAGCTCAAATATCCGCCCCCGTCGCAGAAACTGCCCGCCCGTACTCGGCTGCGATTAAGTCGCGTCGACGATCTGATGCGAGACGGCTGATTGCCGTTGACATTGCTTGGTCGTCGTCTTCCCTCGCGCCGACACCTCGCGGCGTAGTGCGTCGCAAATTCCAACGTCAAGCTTCAATCCGTCGCCATGGACCTTCGATCCGTTCTCAACACGTCGGATAGCGGCGACCGCGCTCCGCCGAAAGCTCCTCCGAAGCCGCAACAACCGCCGCCGCCGCCGCTTCAACATCAGTCGCAGCCTCATCCGCA
>JABFFE010002346.1:0-11114 GCA_013623625.1 Fusarium setosum
AAAGGGGGGCGCATGGGGGCGCGCCCCCATGCGCCCCCCTTTTGCCCCCAACTTGCGACAATTAAAGAACTGGCATGTCATAGTCCGATGATAAGCGCCTACCATGGAATTGGTGTGATACACAGAACAATATCCAATAGTGGGAGCCCCCGACCCCCTTGGGTATTGAGCAAATAACCGGTTGACAACGCCGCCGACCTGGAATTTGTAAAGGGGGTAGGCATTCGGAGTCCCCAAATCCCATTCCCATTTGTACTGTCCCTCCCCCCCGCTCCATAGAGTGTGCTCATAGGGAATGATACTTTATAACCAACGATTCTAAAAGATCTACTCGCCTACACAAGACCCAGCCTCTATTCATCAAGAAACAGCATCTACGCCAACAAAGAGGCCAGGTCCATGTCTGTTCAGTCAAATCCAAGACGGCGCCATGCTTCCATTCGTCCAAAGGCGGCAGGCTTCTCTTACCGCGGTCACCCTGTCGCAGTTCTGGACATGAAGTCGGACGAGGTTCGACCTCTGGACCTTGCTGATATCGAAGGTAACACCGCAGTCCATCGACTATATTTTATAGCTGCTAACTCTAGACTCTCGTCAGGTAAAGGATACCCCTCGGTCGATATTCCTCGATGGAAGAACAAAGTCCGCATCTACTTGCCACGACCCGGGGGCGAGGAGAAAGAATTGATTGCCAAGGTTAACTTTCGGAGCCTTGGTATCAGGTACAATATACATAGACTGCTCGGGACTGGACCACAGCTCTATGTGGTGAACGCTTAAGGTGGTCAAGTGGAGGGCTTAGGTTGGAGTTTGGGTACCGGCCTTGCTTTATGACGGTTTGGTGTTCGTGAATGGGCAGGCATCCATAGCGAAGACTGTATTCTCAAGAATAGGTTTATTGTTTATGTGGACTTGAAGAGAAAATGACTCGACTGGGGTGCTTGAACATGTTGCCGTAGCTCCAGGTCCATCCCACCAACCAGATAGGCGGGAGCCCCGAGTTGAGGCTTGCTTACTCGCATGAGGGCTTCTTCCCAGCCCCTTAACCCGCAGGGTCTGCCTCGTATGTAATTCCGTAAAATCTTTACATAACACGCACCCTTTCAAAGTGCACTTGAATTGGGGCGATGATATAACACACCAATTCATCATGCTCACCTCGCGTCTACCTTCCGAGCACCGAGCTGAGAACCTATGACATGATGTTGTAACATCTCATGCCAACCCGTCCAATAAAACCGCTCACCTGAAGCCTGCTAAAAACCGGTGTAAACTCCGCAAATCGGGGGCTGGGTAACACAGCAGTCAATATTATAGGCCACCATTACCAAAGCCTGTAACAAGCCAGTTCATGGCCACTCATCTCTGGAGTTTGTCGAGATTCAACTCATAAGGTCTTCTCAAGGTTTCAACTCGCGCTTAACCTAGGTAAGCGGGCTCTATTCATTAGGTCAAGATAAGGCGAGAAACTTGTCCACGAGTCCCAAGAGCTCTCAAGCACCCCCCTGTCAGGAACACTGTGCAACGAGTTCGCACAAACCTCGAGCCGGGCGGGCTATCGCGCTGTGGCGTCTACGGCTGCCACACCCAGCCTGAATAAACGAATAGGATCAGCGTGAGAGTAGTATTCAGCTGGTGTCTATAAATTACCGTGTTACAAGTCGGGTCGGGTTCGTTCTGCTGCAAGTAATCTACACACCATCACGCGGCTGATGGCCGCCTTCAGCCAGAGCCTCGTCTTTCATGGGCCATAAAACAGCATTGAACTCGTGAGCTTTCTTCTGACTTTCACCTTAAAATATTGTCTTGTTTCATAGCAACAAACATAAGGTTCACTTTGACTTGATTCGAAGTCCCATCGTGTGTCATTTTCGTATAGACTAAGAGTTGTTTCCCACCATGGTTACTCCGGTAGCCGACACCTCTCGCACTGGCGGATCTCAAGCTGGCAGGTCCAGTAGGGCTGAGACTGCGTTTCGCTACCCACTTCGAGATTACGAGTACATCTCAGATGAAGAAGGTCCATGGGCGCAGAAAACCGTCCTCACATTCGGTAAGATCTCATCTGCTTTTGGGCATGTTATAGGATGCACTAACCCAGACTCGTGCGACCATAGATGGGGGAGGCGTTCGTGGTTACTCGAGTCTATTGATATTGAAGGAAATAATGCTTCATGTCCGGAAACTGGAGCTGGAATATCACGACGGGCCAGCCCACAACAGTAGCTGTTACCCTTGGATGGGAAGCGAACAGAATGGATTATCCATAGGGGATCCTGCTGAGTCCCCGGAGCGTGTGGATGATTACCTCCCATGTCACTATTTTGACTACATGGCTGGGACCTCAACTGGCGGGTAAGTTGGAAAGACCTCCTTTGAGAATGAAAACTCACAGGCGAATCAGTCTGAGCAGCATCATGCTGGGAAGATTGCGCATGTCAGTCGACAATGCGCTAGACGAATACACTTTGTTTGGAAACGCGGTTTTCGGGAAGCCCAGATGGTTTCACGAGCGTTCGATTCTTTGGTATCCCAGATCAAAGTTCTCATGCCGCAAAGCTCGCGAAGCATTTCAACTGGTAGTGTATCGAACTCTTAGTCGAGAACGAGATTTTCAAATCCACGAAGCCCACAGTGAGCAGCTAAAGTACAGAGAGGACCGTACAAGAACGTAAGAGGCACCTCTTATTCTATTCAAACTGACATGGCTGACACTTTTGGTTCTAGCATCGCTGTTTCTTGGGCCATAAGGAAGCAAGCTGGAGTCTCACGTCAATACGTATGGAGAAGCTACGACAACAACTTCACTCCCAGAGCACAAAACTCGAATCATTGGAACCCTTCAAACCCAGGCCCCGCCCATACAACCGCGATCTGGGAGGTTGCCCGCGCAACGACCGCGGCGCCGAGATACTTTGAACCCATCAAGATCGGCGACAGGAAGTTCTTGGACGGGGGCATGGTAGCCAACAACCCCTCGCTGCTTGCACTCCGAGAGATACATGAGCTTCACGATAAAAAACCACTCGCTCTTTTCGTCAGCATTGGGACTGGCCTCAAGGGCACTGCCGAGGAGGAGGAAGTTAGTAGCAATATCATACGGGCCCTTCGAAGCGCCGCGACGACCGACACGGTCAAGCGAAAGCAGTATTTCAGAAAGTACATTGAAATTGGCCGCCACTGGAAAAATTGGATGGTTGACTGCGAGGGAGAGAACGGGGTCAACGGTTTGAGATCGCATTGGACGGCCATTGGGTTGACCGACAATCTGCATCGGCTCAACGTCGATGGAAACCTCCACTCCATTCCTCTTGACGACTGGCGTCCAGCCAACACAGGTAAAACCACCTTGGAGCTTATCAAAACGGAAACCAGGGCCTATCTCGAACAAGAGAGGGTGAGGGAGCATATCGCTGCGATTGCTAAAAGGGCTGTCGAGATCCGACGCCAACGAGCAGAGACGGAGAAATGGGAGTCGTTTGCAGTAGATGTGGACTATTATTGCCAACTCTGCCCGTTAAGCTCTAGGAGGGGCTATGATACACGTGCTAAGCTACGACAACATCTGGTGGAGAGTGCTCGGCACAAGGACAGGCAAATGTCATCCGACGAAGTTGACCAGGCTCTAAATGATGGCCGAATATACAAGCGTACGAGGCTCAATGCCTCCAACTCCTGATCAAATGTGCAATTCAGCATGGTCTAGTCTTCGGTTGCAGATAGAATGTTTTGTCTGGAATACTTGTGCAGCAACCTGTATATATATGTAGTTATCTCGAGCTGCTTCTTGTTAGTTAAAGTATTTAGAGCGGGATAGATCACCATCTGAATTTTGGTCTGTTTTATCAAGGGCAGGTTGCTTCCGTAGCAACAAAGAACATAGTCGTGGCATAGATCACATAACCAGAAAGGCCTTCATTTTTGCGACGACCTGCGCCACTATTAACATCCCGACAACAGTCTTTACATATTCTCCGCAACGTAGTGACGGGTAACTAAACTCGTCTAGAAAAGCGGCATAGTGCCGTATACCTCCCTCAGTTGTTCCCAAGTAACACTCTTTCCATACATAAGCTCTGCGACCATCTTACCAGCCCAAAGACTTCCTCTTGGCGAAGCCATGTACTGCCGATGGGTGATCATCGCACTGTTAGAAGCCATGTAGGTGGAGAGGGGTGTACGGTTCGGGTTCGGGGCCATGTTCATCTCTGGATTATCCAGGGGCGGTCTTCTTCCTTGGTCTTTCTCCATTTCCCTTATGGCCTCCACAACGAGTTTCTTTAGCTCGACGATTGGTCGATTCTCCTCATCTGATAAACCTGGGAAGGTGACGAATTCTGGACAGACTGACAACTGCTCCAGAGGAGCAGCCTGGGCACTGCTCCAATCAATAACTCCCGTCAAATTGTACTCGTCATCAAAAAGCATGTTGCCGAAATGCAGGTCGAGATGACACAAGGGAAAGGGGCCTCGGACTCTATCCTCGATGATGATTTGGGTCAGAGCCGTTTTTAGCACCCAGCATGCTGTCAGCCAGTCTGGGTCATCTGGATGCATGGACATTATTTCCCGGTTTTCACCCTGTCTCTGATTGTAGAAGTATTCGAGCGAAGTTTCCAGGGGGCCAGGCGAAGAGTGCCAAGCCATGTTTATGATCTCGACGGGCTGATCAACATTCTCTCCACACCAGAGGCGCCCAATGCGACTGAACGTCAGGCTCTGGAGTTCTGCGAAGACGTTCCCAAGCTGCTTGGCAGCTTTGGCATGGTGTTGGGGAGGTATCGTAGTCGCCAGCCCATTCGGGAGGGTACGGCCACCCAGGTACTCCATGAAAACGTATGGGTAGCCAAAGGGTTGGTCCGTGGAGGTCTCGAAATCAAAAACTCTAGGGACCGGGATGGTGGTATGTTTCTTAATTATCCTCATTGTTGCAATCTCGCTGAGCATCGAGGTTCTGTCGTCGTCATCGAGAGCTTGTTGCGGGATCCGAGCGATCCAGTACACATTGTCTGAAAATGCAAGTTCCAGGACCAGGTTGTTACGACCAGATGTAAAATGTGTCAGGTTGACGCTACACTCAACATGGGAAGGCAAGTCCGGCTGATGGCGCCTCCGTGACTCCATTGCGCGTGTCTTTAGATAATCGAAGTTTGCCGAGAGGAGGAGCTGAATTCGCTTGTATTTGTCCGACTCCGGATTTAGGCTGGCAAAGCCTGCCCAGTCATCGCTTGGTCTTTCCATTTTGTCAGACGAATTCAGCACTCAACTGGAGGCTATAGTTCGGCAGAGAACTCGCAAAATGTGATGGTGAATGCAGCGGCAGTGAGGCTGTCGCTGTCTCTGCTAGCTAGGTGCTTTGACCACATCGTGGCCGACTATGGGCACGTGATCGCGGGAGAATCCTAGTGGCTAGCAGGTACTCCCATGCCGGATTATTAAGACAAGCTGACCAATAAGAGACCACATATAGAAGCTGGCTTTGTTGAGAGAGGTGTGTCGAAGAGGTGTTTTTTAGGTGGTTTTCCGAGGCGTTGTTATGAGGGCTTGTTTAGAGGGATTTAAGTTGGTTGAAGATGGGTGTACCTTCTCTGGGCGTTCACTTTGCCTCGAGCTTGGATTTATCGAGTTTCTACTTCACTCCGTGATCTCTTTAACGTCAATATGGAAGCAGGGTACAACATGGGCACTTAAGGATGGATTCACATGTCTATGATAGCCCCCATGCCTTTCTTCCCGCCATTGATCTGCCCCACAATATACATGAATCTAATGGAAAACAAATACATCATCGCCTTTATAATCGCCATGCACCCTCACTGCTCAGAGATCTATATGTAACCTTGCTAGCACTTCCTACACGCAAGAAAGGACAATACTATCTAGAGACGGCCGACTAAGCAGATAAACTTGTGCATGACAGCTGCTCCCATGCCCTTGTCCTCTCATCATATCAGCATCTTGTATAGAATGCAGAGGTACCGGCATGGTCACGACGACACTCTATCCAGCGGTTAGAATCAAAATATACCTAGCGCCTCATAAGAAGTAAAAGGGGGCAAAAATGAACAGGACTCACTAAGAACAGTTGGGTGTTCCATAGTAAGTACAACTCGGGTTGCGGCAATTGAGATCGCTATCAGCCTGCCAACCACACGCATTGCACCTCGGATAGGTTGTTGGCTTGGCGTGATTGACGACGCTGGTGGTTTGGGAAGAGGTGGCCATTGTTGGGTGATTTGAAATGTTTGTGCAGAGAGAGTTGCGTAAAGCCATAAGAGTAGAAGATTTGGGTATGATTGAATGCTGGTTGTGTTTGGTAAAGTATTGTTTATCTTCAGTTGAATGGGACATCTGCGTCCTTTATAATCATTGCTGGCAAGGCTCTAAGCGCTGCAGGCTTTCAGCCTGAGACCTACGTCTTGTTGGACATTTGACCGATGCGCCATACGGGCAAAAGTGTAAGATAGGTGCCTTACATCAGGTACCAGTACGAGATCGGCCATAAATGAACACCGTGAGGCCGGACACGTCTGGACCCAAGCGCTCGCCCCGAGTTATGGCGACTTTAGATATCCAATGAAAGAGAGGGCAGTTGGTAGTTGGCAGTTCGGGTCTGCTGAAAACGCCTGTGGCGTGATACATTTCCGGGGGATGAGCCTAGGGATGTGTTGGCCTTGACGACGGCTGGTAGGTGTGGGTTGTGCTGCCAATAATCAACTATCCTTGTTATGGTTAAGCCTGCCTTGGCTTTAGTAAACCCGCGGTACTGTTCGGACGTGAGGACATTCCTCTGTGATTGGTTGGCGAGGTTATTGTGAGGCTTCTGCTTTCATAGCCGACTCGAGGTCTCATTTGTTCTAACCATAGAACCGAGGAGACTAGAAGCCTGGCGCAATAGTGCCATACAATGATCTCGTCTTCAAAAGGTGGCAAGTTCGTCCTATGTACAGCCAATTTAGACGTCGACGATTAGCGAGGGTTCTAAAGAATGGAGCACCAACGGGTATTGACAGTGGCTGCCTAGGCTGGATGGAACCTTCAAGCAAGGAGGGCTGCCCGAGGCGTTGAGATGAATTGGATTGGGGGCCAATACAGCGTGGCCCCTTGTAGTGCTGCGCCCTGTGGGCGCCAAAGCCCCCAAGGCGTTCCATGTGGGGAGGCTGGGAAAAAGGGCCAACCAGTTATAAGTACCAACGCTTTCACTACTTCGTCGTGCTAAATTTCCTGCATCGCAACCACGCATGACATCGTGTCACTCGGTTTTCACAATGCCGCTTCTACAATTGCCCCCCGAGACTCTCAAACAAATCTTTGAGCATATTGGCTCGTCATTTTTTCACGAGGATTTAGGCCGGCTCACAGTCTGCAAGCAGTGGTTTGAATACGCGCGTCCTACGTGCTTCAAGTGCATCACACTTTCCCAAGAGACCCTGCGAAGTTTAATCTCCTCTGGATATATGGAAAAGCCATCTGCCCTCAAAGACAGCTTAGAAACCCTGGACCTTGAACTAAGGGGATATCAACCTTTGATCTCCGCATTCTACCTTCAACTATATGCACAGGAGTCGAATGCCTCGGAGGTTACTGCCCCAAATGAGACTCTCGGAGACGATTCGGTCAAAACCTGGATAAAAGTCCTAGATAATGACCTCTCCCAGCTTGCGATTGTAACCCAACAATCTCACAGGTTGCGTATCTTACGCATACAAGCCCGTAACTCTCCCTCCCCAGAGCCCCTCGACAGCCCTGGAGATTATCTCTCACTACCCACAATGCGAGCCGTGCTCTCGGTGGAGAATCTGAGCGTTCTAGTTCTGGACCTCACTACCAACATTCTGATTTCACCTGAAGAGCAAGGGGGCGGCGGCCATATTTGTCCAGCTATCTGTAGCCTTCTTCGTACTCTCAGAACCCTTCACCTACGTATGCGCAGCATCTGCCCCGATGTTTTAAAGCCCCCGCATCCTAATGACGACCTACGTTTACGCGAGGTGGTCATCAACCTGAGCCTCACTGTGGACGAACCGGAAATAACGTCGGCGGCTCACTCCAAACGATGCGGTTCCACGGGCGGCGGGTTGCTTCAACTCAAAGCGGACATGCAGAAACAGGCAGAAGCTCTGGCACCCCGAATGGCCTCACCCAAGATCCTGAGGATCCTGACTCATTCACTTCCGCAATTTGAAATACAGTCTCTGGACGTCTTGACTGGCAAGACTAGGATACTGGACGACGACATGGCGTGGGATGAGGATGGCAAGACGGTCGAGGAGGATTCAGAGCCGGAATCAGACATTCTGGATGAGGAAAGCTTCGCTGCCTTCTTGGATGAATAATGCTATTGGTGCTTAGAACGGAAAAATGCATCCCGCTGAGCTCGTAGGGTGAGTGTGGTCTTGGATTTTTTGTGCGAGGCTCGTCAAAGATTGAGCACCGCAAATTGGCTGGAGAAAGAGGGCATTTAATAGCGTTCTCTTGCATTCAAATAAAAACAAATTAGCAACTGGCCACGTGGAGTTAGCCAGATATTTACCAAGGTAGAAGAGCTTAAATCTACAGAAAGCAGCCCTCTTGCAAGAGGCAGGTCATTGGACTAATCGCTAACACACACATTCAAGCATCCGCCCCAACTTGACTTGCACATTGAATACCCCACCCTCGTTTCCATTGCGTAATCCTGGGTGATCTGACAGCTGCAGTTGTCCAATATTCCCACAAGCGATGCTAGGCGGTCCGGATTGGGAGCTCGCGGCAGCCAAAGGGCCCAACCAGGGCCCGTTGTCTCCCCCATAACCGAGCTGAACTTCCATGAACATAGATTATAAATAAAGCCTCCTTCTCTGCATAGTTGCGGAGAAAACCTCGCTCAGTATGTCACCATGAACTTGAACAACGTCGAAAAACAGATGGGCACCGCCATTAAAGAGGTGGAAGATACAAGCCCGGCGGCGAGGAGAGATGGCATCTCATTTGTCCCGCAGGGAAAAACCGCACTCTTTTGTCACCAGGTCACTACGTCCTCCGGTATGTCATTTCCCAACAGCTCTGTGTACCCCATTCTTACCTGGCGCTTGCAAAAGATGGCTCTACTTACACAATTGACATGTCTAAATGGTGCAAACGGAATGAGGTGCTAGACTTCCTCGAGGTAGGCATGCCCATACAAGTCAAATATTCGGTATGTTCTTGACCGTTACTCCATTTAGCATCAGCCTCAAAGCCCATGGGTTGCGGACAAGGGTCAAACTCGACCATCATCGGGTCTATCCTTTACCCTCATGTCAGTAGAATCTATTCCTTTTCCAAGCCTCAAACCAATGATTGAGCGATATAGTGGAGGGTACGGGAATGGCACACTTCGCCCCTTGAGCTTAGACCGCGCCCTTTTTCAACAGATCATGGCCGTGCTTCAGCTACCGGATCGAGTTCCAGAAGTGGTTGGTTCTATACATGGCGTATTCGCCCGGTTCATCGAGTACGCCGGCGATGACCCGAAATCTCTGCGTACGCGAACCCCCCCTTCCAAGTGTTGTCGTCTGTAGCTCACATCTGTCGTCGGACTAGTCATGCTTTTTTCCACGTCCAAATCCCCTGTTCGAGAAATCTTTTGCGCTCTGCGTATCGTTCCGGAACTAGAATCGGTGACCTGTCTCCTTTTCGACGCCGAACCCAACGATTTCAACGCCGTCGTTGATTTGGTGCGCCGTTCCCCGGCTGGGCTCGCATGGCGAAACCCCGTGGCATTCCTATCCATTCTCCTCAAGGAAAGTGGGCGCACATCTGAGCTAAAGCGGACAAATATTGATTCCCGCATCCTTGAATCCGAGATGCAAACCGGCTCAACATCGTGGCATGGCCTTGGGAGTTCCTCGGATAGCGTGAACGATGGGATACAAGTTCTGGGCGTGTGTCACAATAACCTGGTGTTTGTCGCTCGCGCCGTGGACGCCGAGATTGATGGCTGGAGATTTCTGAAAGGTATGGCTGAGGACAGGCAACTGGGGCCGTGGCTACGAGGTGCAGCTAGCGAGGGCGAGTGGGCAGCTGTGTTGGACGATGTTGAGTTTGAGATCGCCCACACGACAAGTCGAAAGGCCCAGATTGGGGGTTTGAAAGAACGTCTAGGAGTCCAAATCAACCTGGTCAGTTCTGGCCCTTTATTTCCACCTAGGAGACGATGGCTCGCTTAGTCATGTCCTTGTTTCCATCAACCCCTTTTCTCCACTAACAACCCCGTAGGTTAGCAACATGAGCACCCATCAGGAGACCTCCGAGACCAATCTTATTGCAATCCTAGCTTTGATGTTTGCTCCGGCGAGTCTTACTGCGGTAAGAGTGCCTGTTCCCTGAGTATTACCTAGCTGACATGGCACCGGTTTAGGGAATCTTCAGCGCGGGCATCTTCACGACCAATGACCGCTCATGGATCGCATACGTTGCGTCGACTGTGCCTGTCACTCTTGTCACAGTTGTGGCTGGCCTGAACTTTATGCAACGACAGAAGATGCGGGCACGCAGGGGGATGCAGACATTTGTGAAGGCCTTGACTACTCAGGAGGAGAAGTCCGTAAAGGTTGCTGAACAATTGATATTTTGAAGGCAGTCTCACGGTAATGCTGTAAGCAATTTGTTACTTTATCAGGCCGGATCGAGCCCATCAGTAGATGAACCATGATTCGAATGCCAATGGTCACCAGAAACAGCTTCTTAAAGGACCAATCCCAGTCCACTGCTATCCTCAGCTCTGACTTTCACTGGGCCCACCAAGGTCGACGCATCCGCCAACACCCTCATTTTCCCAACACTTCCTTCCTGCGGTGGAGATATCAGAGCGAACGCAAGTAATTCCGGGAGCCTATCCCATGCGGTGCTCGCCCAGTAATCCTTGGCTGGTCCAGTCCGGAACTAGATAATGTAGGCGGCGTACATTACCACTAATACGGCATCTCAATGTGGCCTCAGTTGGAAGGATACCCTCTCGAAGGTTGTCAGGAATACCCTGCCATCGTTAGACACCAGAGAGTACAGCCCAGGCTGGTAACTTGAACCCCAACTGTCAAGTCTGCTTCACTTGGAACGGCTAAACATTGCCATGCAAGAGCATGCCCTAGCTT